>CM060953.1:10179544-10269544 GCA_030765055.1 Mantis religiosa | reverse complement strand
TATCGGACGATGAATGAAATGATGTTCAAATAAGTACAGGGTACATAGAGTTTAGGGTTACCAGACATTCATCTTTCAGGATAAGAGAAAACCTGCAACGTTAAGTCATATTGGACAATGGATGAAATGATGTTTAAATGAGTACAGGATACATAGAGCTTAGAGTTACCAGACATTCATCTTTCAGGATAAGAGAAAACCTGCAACGTTAAGTCATATTGTGCGATGAATGTAATGATGTTCAAATAAGTACAGGGTACATAGAGCTTAGAGTTCCCAGACATTTATCTTTCAGGAATTGGGTAAACCTCCAACGTTAAGTCATATCAGACGATGAATGGAATTATGTCGAAACGTAGCTTGGACCTACCATTCATTTGTGGGGATAATCAAAATCCCAGGATGAAAAAACGTTTTTCAGGTTCTGAAATTTGAACTCGGGACCTTTTGAACGGGAGGCGGACACGTGCTGTAGCGAGACGGACGTATAGAAACGCGTTTTACTCTTATCTTCGTATCAGTTTTCGTTACTGTTTTGTTTTTAAGATGGATTCCTTAAATTATTTGGCACCCTGTAGACAAAAGAGAAATTAAAGATGTAAATGTCGTATAACTTGAACTCCAAGTTCAGTACACTTGTATAACAAACAACAATAAAAGACCATGGAAGTCCTTTGGCTTCTATAGTTTCAGCATTGATCTTCAACCAGATATTATGAAGTTAAAATCGACTTTTGAAACTTTAAACGTCACGAAAAGAAACTTACCCTTATTTACTTCGATGAGGAGGGGGCGAAGCTTTGACTGAAGATCTCCAACATAATTTGAAACGTTTAATTTTGAGCGGCTTCGTTTATGGGTCTGTAGTATCCCTTCTCTTCATTCGACGGAATATTCTCTTATAATGAAATGATTAGGGCTAAGTTGTTATCGCGTATAATAACGTTTACAAAATCTTCTCTGAACACGGAAGAACGGACTAACCGTGAAACAAAATATCTCTAATTTAAAGGTAACTAGAACTTTAGCAGTTTGCGTATAGACCGACATTTTTTGAGTGTACTTACTTGAACGTTTTTATTTTTACCTACGCTATTAGGGAAAGTACAAACTGCATGGAAAGATAGAGTCAGACTGAAAAATTCAATGCCATAGCCGGGACTTGAACCACGGATCTTCTGGTTGTCGTCCGGCCGCTCTAACTATTGAGCTACTATGGCCAACGTGCCGACATGACATTAAATTCTCCAACTGACTCGTGTTTTTCCCGGAAAACCACTAGGAGTTCTCATAAACACATGAGACAACTACCTTAATGACGACTTACTATGCTGTAAGTACTTTAAGGCGCGGGCTTTATAGTAAACCACTAGGAGTTCTCATAAACACATGAGACAACTACCTTAATGGCGACTTACTATGCTGTAAGTACTTTAAGGCCCGGGCTTTATAGTAAACCACTAGGAGTTCTCACAAACACATGAGACAACTACCTTAATGACGACTTACTATGCTGTAAGTACTTTCAGACCCGGACTTATAGTTAACCACTAGGAGTTCTCATAAACACATGAGACAACTGCCTTAATGACGACTTACTATGCTGTAAGTACTTTAAGACCCGGGCTTTATAGTAAACCACTAGGAGTTCTCATAAACACATGAGACAACTACCTTAATGGCGACTTACTATGCTGTAAGTACTTTAAGGTACGGGCTTTATAGTAAACCACTAGGAGTTCTCATAAACACATGAGACAACTGCCTTAATGACGACTTACTATGCTGTAAGTACTTTAAGGTCCGGGCTTTATAGTAAACCACTAGGAGTTCTCATAAACACATGAGACAACTGCCTTAATGACGACTTACTATGCTGTAAGTACTTTAAGGTCCGGGCTTTATAGTAAACCACTAGGAGTTCTCATAAACACATGAGACAACTACCTTAATGACGACTTACTATGCTGTAAGTACTTTAAGGTCCGGGCTTTATAGTAAACCACTAGGAGTTCTCATAAACACATGAGACAACTGCCTTAATGACGACTTACTATGCTGTTAGTACTTTAAGGTCCGGGCTTTATAGTAAACCACTAGGAGTTCTCATAAACACATGAGACAACTACCTTAATGACGACTTACTATGCTGTAAGTACTTTAAGGTCCGGGCTTTATAGTAAACCACTAGGAGTTCTCATAAACACATGAGACAACTGCCTTAATGACGACATACTATGCTGTAAGTACTTTAAGACCCGGGCTTTATAGTAAACCACTAGGAGTTCTCATAAACACATGAGACAAATACCTTAATGTCGACTTACTATGCTGTAAGTACTTTAAGGCCCGGGCTTTATAGTAAACCACTAGGAGTTCTCATAAACACATGAGACAACTACCTTAATGACGACTTACTATGCTGTAAGTACTGTGACTTTGTGGGTTCGTGAAATTAAAAGTCCAATTTCACCACTCAAAAATGTTCTTTATTTCCACCGACTTACAGTTAAATACTTGCCAATTACACAAAATTTCGTGCTGCACACAAATACGATTCACCAGTTCGTCCGTTACCGTTCCGATGCACGTACACACTAACACTGACTGTCTGTCTCTCTGAAACCCTTTTTATAGGCATCTCGTCGTATTCTCGGCGTCTCTGGTATCCAGGCGAATATTCCAGATGATAGAAGAAGGGGAGAGAAACGTGCAGGGACGGGTGACATTCCTTTAACCACCCTTCAGTTAGTAACAGAGACTAATGGGAGGCGTGGCTCAGCTCCCTCCGGTTTCCGCACAGCTGTGCCGTCATACCTTCCGCTAATTGGGTGACACTGCTCCCTCCTCAAAGCTGGTCGTCCCGAACAGCACCATCGTAGCGGGCTAGTCGATCCAGGTGTACCACCATCTTTCCTCGGGGAACTTTCTGGATGCGGTAGACCACGTCGTTAATCCTCTTCACCACCCGGTACGGTCCTTGCCATGGCTGCTGGAGCTTCGGGCAGCGTCCCTTGGTCCGGGTAGGACGGTACAACCAGACCAGGTCACCTTGCTGGAACCCTTGGCTGTTGGCTTGCCTATCATATCTGGCCTTCATGCGGTCGCTCGCCTTCTGGATGTTCTGGCGAGCCATCTCGTGCATGTCGTGGAGGCGGTCCACCAGGTTCTCCACATACTCGGTCACCGGCTGCTTCACCTCCGGAGGGCTTCCGAAAGCCAGGTCACAAGGGAGGCGTAACTCTCGACCGAACATTAAGCTGGCTGGCGTCATCCCAGTTGCGTCGTGTGTGGACGAGCGATAGGCCAGCAAGAACAGTGGCAACTTGACGTCCCAGTCTCGCTGATGGCCGGCCACGACCTTCCTCAGGTGTTCCTCTAAGGTCTTGATGTACCTTTCGACCATGCCATCCGATTGGGGATGTAGAGGCGTAGTGCGAGTCTTGTTCACCCCAAGCCTTTGTAGTGCCTCCTTCATTAGTTTGGACTCAAAGTTGGTACCCTGGTCACTGTGTAGCTCTAACGGCACCCCAAATCGACAGAACACTTGCTCCACGAGGCAGTCTGTGATTGTCTTTGCCTCTTGGTTTGGGATGGCATACACCTCCGGCCACTTGGTGAAGTAGGCCACGACCACCATCAGGTACTTGTTGCCTCTGTCGGAAACTGGGAACGGTCCAGCAATGTCAACGGCGATCCGTTCGAATGGCGCTCCGACGTTTTACTGCTGCATGCGACCCCGGCTCCTAGTCTGGGGGCCACGACTCGCCGCGCACACGTGACACTGACGGCACCATCTCTCAGCATCTGCTCGGAGTCTCAGCCAGTATTTGCGCTGCCGTAGTTTGTCAATCGTTCGGTTCGCTCCCAGGTGTCCTCCCGAAGTACCGGCGTGCACTTCCTCCAGGACTTCCGGGACCTTACTCCGGGGAAGTACCAACTGCTCTCTCTGCGTCTTCCCATCGGGTGATTCCCATACCCGGAACAGCACGCCCTCTCTGGTCTTCAACGAGTCCCATTGGGCCCAGTACGACTTGTAGGTGGCGCTCCTCGGTGCGATGCCCTCCCAGGTTGGTCTCATCCCTGCCTCCACTTCCCTCAAGAGTGGCCCCAAGTCTGCGTCCGCCAGCTGCTCCCTCCTCAGGCCTGCGCTATCCCAACCGTCCGCAGGCACTGCCACAACTACTCGGACCGCTGCGGCACGCTCCTTCTCTTCCACTCTTGTGCACTGGCCGCACTCTTCTGGACAGGGTCTTCTGGACATGGCGTCTGCGTTACCGTGGCTGTTCCCTCTACGATGTTCCGAGGTGAAGTCGTACTCCTGCAGCCTCTGGACCCAACGCGCTGTCTGGCCTTCCAGGTTCTTAAAGGTCAATAGCCAGGTTAGGGCGGAATGGTCAGTCCTCAGGTGGAATGGCTGACCGTACAGGTACTTGTGGAAGTGCTCCAATGTCTTTACTACCGCTAGTAACTCCCGTCGGGTGACGCAGTAGTTCTTCTCTGCCTTGGATAGCGTCTTGCTGTAATAGGCTATCACCCGCTCATGGCCGTCCTGGATCTGCGATAGGACACCTCCAATGCAATGGTCGCTGGCGTCGGTGTCCACAATGAAGTTGCCACCCGGTTGTGGGAAACCCAAAATTGGAGCACTGCACAGGGTCTCCTTTAGGTGCTGGAAAGCGTTTTCTGCGTCCTCCGTCCACACATAAGGCCGGTGTTCCTCTGTCAGGCGGGTGAGGGGTTTTGCGATGTTGGAGAACCCCTTTATGAAGCGCCTGTAATAACTGCACAGCCCCAGGAAACTGCGCAATTCTTTCCTATCCTTTGGGCGAAGCCAATCTCTCACAGCCTGTGTCTTCTCCGGGTCTGTGGCCACTCCGGTTGCTGAGACTATGTGGCCCAAGTAGTTAACTTCCTTGCGGAAGAGCTGGCACTTCTTCGCGTTCAGCTTCAAGTTGGTCGCCTGCAGTCTCTGTAGCACCTTACTCAGATTCTCGAGGTGATCTTCAAAAGTCTTCCCGACGATGATGATGTCGTCCAGGTATAGCAGGCAGGCATCGTAAGTCAGCCCTCTCATCACTGACTCCATGAGGCGCTGGAAGGTAGCTGGTGCATTGCAGGGGCCAAAGGGCATAACCGTGAACTGCCAGAGCCCTTGGCCCGTCGAGAATGCAGTCTTCTCCTTGTCTCTCGGGTCTAGAGCTACCTGCCAGTAGCCCGACTTCAAGTCCAGGGTCGAGAACCACTGTGCACCAGCTAGCGTGTCCAGGGTGTCGTCAATCCGGGGTAAGGGAAAACAGTCCTTCCGGGTGATGGCGTTCAACTTTCTGTAGTCTACGCAGAAGCGCAGCTCGCCGTTCTTCTTTGTCACCAAGACTACAGGGGAACACCAAGGGCTGTCAGACTCTTCAATCACTCCCCTGGATCTCATGTCCTCCAGCATGTCTCGCACCGCCCCTTGCTTCGCCAGCGGAACGCGTCTATGTGGTTGCCGAATAGGCCGGGCGTCTCCGGTGTCGATGCGGTGAAGCACTTTGTCCGTGCGGCCGTAGTCACTATCACCTTGGCTGAAGACGCGCTGATACCGTCTTAGCAGTTGTCGAACCTTCTCCAACTGTTCTGTGGTCAGGTGGTCGGCCGCCCTCTCCACCAAGCCTTCTAGCCGGGGCCCCAGGTGTTGCTTCGGCGCCGGCTCTAGTGTCGTCGTCGACGCTCACTACGGGCTCGCACATTCCCAATTCCGTCCCGGCCTGGACGTCGTGGTCGGCGTCCGTAGGATTTAGCAGTCTCACGGGCACCTCCTCTCGGCACGGCAGCAATGCCCTGGAAACACACAGTCCGTTTACAGGCGTCTTCTGGTCCAGCATCATGTTCCTGGTTCTCTGGCCCTCCAGTCGCGCCGTCACCACCACCTCGCTCCTCGCGGGAACAACCACGTCTTCGTCCAAGACGACCCTGCAAATTCCAAGGCGCTCTTCGGGTTGACGGAGTATAACCTCTTCTCCGTTAAGCCGCAGGACCTTCTTGCCGACGTCGACCGTCGCCTCATGGCTCCTGAGGGCATCCAGTCCCAGGATCACCTCCTCAGCCACCTTCGCGACCAACACCCACAGACGCACGGCACTCCGTCCCAAGTTCAGCCGTCCCAAGTTCAGCTCCAGCAGGGCCTCCCTCTCCACAGGCAAGGTGTCGCCCGATGCCGTGACAAGCTGGTATGGCCGGCTTGGCTTCCTTGTCGGCAAACCCTTCGCCACGTCAGGTCTGATGATGGTCACGGACGCCCCGGTGTCCACCAGCACGCGGCACGGATTTCCTCTTATCCAACCGTCCGCGATGAGGCTGTCATCCATACGCTGGCTGACGGCGCGCAGTGTCACTCGAGGGGATGGTGGTGATGGCGCCGACGTGCCCCTCTCCACGACGGCCCTTACTCGTTTCCCGGCTGCTCTTCCTGGTGTGGGCAGTCTCTCTGCAGGTGTCCGGGCTGTCCACACCCCCAACACAGGCCACTAGGTGTTCGCCGGCGTCCCTCAGCTGGTCTTCTGTCTCCGGCGTAGCGGACACTCCTCGTTCTCGACGTCGGGATGGATGTTATTTTGGCCGCCTCCATCCTTAATGCCGCTGTCAGCGCCTCGTGGATGGTTTTATATTCCCCGAGCATTAGGCGCTGACGAATCTCTGTGTCCCGTACCCAGTCGACAAAATTGTAGGCGGCTTCCCGGGATACGAACTCCAGTGGCAGGTCAACCAAGGCCTTGCTAGCCAGCTGCTCGATCGCAACGGCGAACTCCTGCAGCGTCTCCCCCGGCTGCTGTGACCTTGCCTTTAGCTGGCTGCGGTATGCTGCGGCTAAGCGGTGGTTCCCGAAGCGATCCTCCAGGGCTTCCCAGATGTCCTTGGGCGCCGCCGTCGTCTGCACCGCGTTTAGGACTTCCGCGGCTCTTCCCTGGAGGCTGGCTATTAACTGTGTGGCCTCCTCCTCCAGTGACCATCCGTTGTGCCTGGCCACTGTGTCGAACTGGCGGCGGAAGACCTCAAACGTTGACGCGCCGTCATACTTGGGAGGTTTGACGCGCGCAGATGTTGTGTCGCGTCCCGGCGGGTCGGCCTTCAAATCCTTCAGCTTCCTGCCGACGACGTCCTCCACCATGGCGTTCAGGGACTTCACGCTGCTGTCGGCTTTCCCTTCCAGGTCGTTAACGCAGCTGGCCAGGTCCTCGACGCGCTCGTCCACTTGGCCGATCCGCTTGCCCAGCTCCGTCACGTCATCCCTCACGCCGGCCAACTGTTCTTCAAATTTGGCGGCGAGAGCCTCGTTCGCCACCTTCATTTCCGCGGTCAGTTCGGCCATCTTTGAGGTCATTGTCGAGGCCAAGTTGTTGTTAGCCGTTTCCGTCTTCGCTGTTAATTCGGCCTTCATTTCTTCCATCTTCCCGGTGATGTTGTCGTTGGCCGTCTTCATTTGTTTCAACTCGGCGGTGATGTTGTCGTTTGCCGCTTCTGTTTTTGCAACGAGGTTTTCATTTGCCGTCTTCATTTCTGTCAGTTCCGCCTTCATTTCCATCATCTTCTCCAAAATTTTCTCCAATGCCGCGTCCATGGTTGTAATGTTTGGTGATGTTATCTTCCCGCTTCCTGACACCAGTGTGACAGACAGACAGACACAAATCTGGCAGGCTGTTTGGAACAGCCCGAAGGGTGGTCAAATCGTGTACCTGCTCTGGGAAGAGCTTAACCACGTAGTGGCGGGATGTGGATGTTGCAGAATGACGGGTGTAATTTAAGTGGGGTTAGTGTAGGGAGGTAGCTTTTTGCTCCTCAGGGAATGATGAACCGGGTGCTACGGACAGCGAGCACCGCTGGTGGGTTAGTTAATAAACTAGGAAGAAGGTTTGAATAATTTTGAATATTCCATAATAACAATTTTGGAGTAGCTGAAATTTAATTTAGGCTGGAATGGAGATCATGTGGTTACCGGTAGTGACCGCAAGACATGCGGGGTAACCGGTATCGCTTATAGCGACACTCACGAGGAACATAATCCCCAAGGGATCTGACTAGGGCGCTCTGATGTTGGGGCAAACCCTCGAAGAATTTTGTCGCCCGGCGTCTAATTTCATCCTCCACATATCGGAGGGATGAAGCCTCATGAAGTAATCTCACGGGGAACCTTGTACAAACAGAATAAATAATCCGAAGACATTTATTCTGTGCACGTTGGAGCAGAACTAGATGTGAGCCTGTGGCCATACCCCAGACTTCGCACGAATAGAGCATGGTAGGGAGGACCAGAGCCATAAAGAGGCGCAACTTTAGGGGAACAGACATCGCAGACCGAAGCACAGGGTATAGTGATGCCACGGCACCACACTACCGATGGGCTTGCTCCTGGATGTGCTCCCGAAAAGTTAGGCCCTTGTCCAGCTTGACTCCCAAGTACTTGATTGAATTCTCCCATCTGATCCCTTGCCCGAAGTAGGTAAATTGGGGGAAGTTGGCGGGAAAGCGGCGCTTGGTGAACAATATCGCTTGGCTTTTCTCCGTATTAATGGACAATCGCCAAAGCGTGCACCATTCCTGGAGGAGGATTAGATATCTTTGGATGGGTTTGAAGGTTCTGCGTGGGTGTCTGTTTGTTGAGAATAGCAGCACGTCGTCAGCATACTGTGCTATGTTGACGTGCTGTTCAGTGGGAAGGTCAGCCACATAGACGCTATACAGCGTCGGGGATAACACAGAACCTTCGGGGACTCCGCCGCGGATAGACCTTCGTGTAGATGTTTTTCCCGCCACTGTGACAGTGAAGAATCTATGTTTTAGGAAAGAGTGAAGAAGGTGTATGAGTTGAGTGGGTAGCTCCAGTTGGATGAGTTTGTACAGAAGACCCGCGTGCCAGGTCGTAGAGAAAGCCTTTTCCACGTCCAGAGAAACCGCCGAGGTGAATGCCTTGTCCTGGAAACCCAGGGCTGCAGCCTCCACCACGCGCAGCAACTGCTGTGACGTGGAATGCCCAGGACGAAAGCCAAACTGGTGAGGAGGGATAGCTTGTATGTCACCCAGAAGGGGGGACATGCGGGCTAAGAAGAGTCTCTCGAAAACTTTCGAGAGAACAGAAAGGAGGCTGATGGAGCGGTAGTTGGCAGGATTAACCGGGTCTTTCCCTGGCTTCAAGATGCATATCACCCGAGCCTCTCTCCAACTACGTGGAAAGTGACTCAGAGAGAGACACATATTGAAGACTTTGGTTAGAAATAACACGGCCCTGAAGGGAAGGTGGCGGAGCATGAGTGGCGTTATGCCATCAGGTCCCGCTGCCTTTTTTGGTTTGAGGCGCCGGAGTACGCCCTGAAGCTCACTGGGTCTTATGACTGGGAGTCTGTCCGCCTCAGCCGGGGGTCGCCGAAAGTATCGACGTACCTCCTGCCTAACGCGGTCAGAGAAGGCTGGGTCCTGGGGGTCTTCTCTAGGCCTCATGGTCCTCTCAAGGTAGTCGGCGAACACCGTAGCCTTGGCCTGTGGTTCGTAGGTCAGGCCTTGGGTACCCTGGAGTGGGGAGTTTGGTGTCCCTTGGCGGTTCCGAAGTCTTTTAATGACCCTCCACACGTCTCCATCCTCGAGGTTCATACGAGACATCGTGTCCTCCCACGCGCGCACTCTGTGCTCACGGAGGCGGGCACGAACCTCTCGGCACAGTCGCCGATGAAGCCCTCGATTATGAGGCGTGCGGTGTCTCTGGTAGAGCCGCCTTGCTGCCCAAGAACGGCGAATGAGTAGTAGGATGTCTAGGGGAAGAACATCCGGATGAAGTGGAGCTGGGGTGATAACTGTAAGGTTGCGGACCGTTCGCTTCACGACTGAGGTGAAGGACGAGACCGCAGCCTCAAGGGAGGGAATGTCGGATATGTTGGGGTTGGGAGGAATGGAGTCATTCAGGCAGACTTTGACGCAATCCCAGTCCACATCCCGGTTTTGAACCGAGACGTCGTGATTGGCAATCCGTGTATTAACCTCAGCAAGTACTGGGTTGTGATCTGAATGTAATGCGTTAAGCGAAGTGAGTGAGAGATGAAATGGGAAGCGTTTGATGATAGCGAAGTCGATATGAGATGGGCGACCCCGACCACGCGGGTAATGAGTGGGTTGCCATGGGCCCTCAACTCGAAGGTGAGGGTCCGCATCTACCATGCGGATAATGTCACTGCCTCTCCTATCCGCTCGGGGACCATGATGCCAACGCTGATGTTTGGCATTAAAGTCCCCGGCCATAATGACATTGGGATGTAAAGAAAGAATGGATTGGTAGTCATTGGCTATGAACTGTGAGCGGGGAGGATGGTAGGCTGATACTACCAGGACTTCAGAACCGCCAAGGTTCACGCAGGCTGCCGTGGCTTCAAGTGTTTGGAGTTGTGGAAGCTGGACAGCTCGATGGACCACACTTCTCCTCACCAGGATCGCTGTGCCCCCTCCTCGACGGCCAGCGCGATCCGTTCGGAGACAGTGATACCCCGAGAGATGGAAGGGGATATGGGGGCGGAGATGGGTTTCCGACACCAAGATGAGGTCCAAAACATTGGATCTTGCAAAATGTAGGAGCTCGTCCCGTTGAACCGCCACTCCAGCCGCGTTCCAGAACGCGAACCTGAACGAGGTACTTGACCTAGTTCGTGCTGCCATTCTGGGCCGGGCCGGTAAAGGAGGTTAGAAGGGCGAGCCCCTCCATGGCTGTCACCATGCGGGTTGCGGGGTCTGTCGTGGAGGTATACCGCACCAGCAGTTCACAGAGTCGCTCACCGTGGGACTGTAACAGCTGATACAGCCACGTCAGCAACTCCGACCGTGGTGAGGTGGAGGGAGTAGAGTTTGAAGTTTGGGACTTCGAAGGTGAGGAGTGTCTTGGGGCTGGCCTACCTTTGGCTTTCTCGTCCCTAATCTGTCGAGCGGGCTTGGGTTCACCAGACCCGCTCCCAGCCTCGGAATCCGAGTCCGCCCTTTTGGCCGCCTCACGACCCTCCTCCCTTCTGGGAGTGGCTCTAGGTGGGGCTGGAGCTTTGAGTTGTTTTTTAGGTTGGACTGTGCGTGTGTGTGTACCCTTGGGGGGTTGTGTCTTGCCCCGCAATGTCGTCGAGTTACCGGCTGGTTTGCGCACCACCTCAGCAAAGGATGGGGCACTGTTGGAGTTAGGCAATTGTTGCCGTGGTGCTATGGAAGAGGTTGCCCTCTCCGCTTCTGGCTCAGAACGGGTGTTCTGGGTTATTGACCCTGGAGCTGGTCTCCTAGAGGCAATAACCGCCTTCCTGGTAGGGCAACCTCCATAGCACGCTATGTGCCCTCCTTTGCAGTTGGCGCAGGTTGGGTCCTCCGTGATGGCACGGGGGCAGTCCTCTCTGGGGTGGGTGCCACCGCACCTCAAGCAGCGAGGATTACGGTGGCAGAAGAGGCTGGAATGATTGAATCCCAGACATCTGTAGCACTGTGGGGGCCCGCCAGAGCCTTTGGCTGGTTCCAGAGTGACCCGGAGGTAGCAGATGGTGCGAACATCATCCAACTTGACCTCGGGGTCGTATACCCGCTCCACCACAACTAGGAACAGGGGAAGGGGAGCTTTAGTTCCCTGGCGATCTGGAGCAGGTCGAGTGAGCTGCTTCACTATTCTAGGGGTGATACCCTGGCGGGTGAGGTCTGCCCTTATGTCATCCACGGAAGTGTCCGCGGGTAACCCTCGGATGACTCGTCGTACATCACGGGCCTTATTCAGGCCAAAGGTAAAATGAGGAATTTTCCTCTGCTTGAGTTGTAGCAGGATCTTGGTGTAGTCCCCCTCGTTCTTAGCGTGGAAGACAAATCGGCTCTTATTCCTTCTCACCGAACACTCGTTCTCGAGGGTCGGCATAACCTCCTTAAGGAAGCCTACCGACCCCAAGAAGTTGTCCACGATGATAGGCGGTATGTGCCGCCTTTGACTTCCAGCCTGGTTCTGACCGGAGGTGGGTCGAGAAGACTGGCCAGAGGGCACGCCCTCTGCAGCCAGTCTTGCTGCTCTCTTGGTTCTCCGTGACCTTACCTCACGGAACTCCTCACCCTCGCCATCCGACGAGAGGTCCGAGGAGCTGGGCTCCCGGCCTCCCTCAGATGCCGAAGAGTAAGCTGAGTTGCAGGAGAGCACGGATGTTCTCCCGCTCCTGGAATGAAAGCTGCGCACACTATTGCGCTCGTCGTCGGAGTCGGACTCCGAAATTTTGCCTGCACGAGAAACAGCTTCCCGCGAGGCGCCCTGGTCAGAATGTTGCTCAAGAAGGACTACCTTGCCCTTTCCGCCGTAGCGTTGTCGGCAAGGTTTCCTCTTCCTTAATCCTCCAGTGGAGGTGCTTGGTTTGGCCGTAGCAGCCGGTTCATCAGACCCTGTACGGGTCGAGGTGGATGCAATAGCACTGGCTTCTGCCATTACGGAAAAGTTGGAATGATAGGAGAAAGAAAGAAAAACTGGTGAAAGAGGTACTGTGCAGGTACACTAACAGCCCTGCACCCGAAGGTGCAGTGCAATCAACCGCCCTACGGGTGTCCTTACCTCTAGGCAGCGGGTGCTGAACAGCGTGCAACTCAGAGGACCGGACACCTGTTTTCAACAGAATGCGCCTTACCCAGTCACAAGGACTGGATGGCTCAGGTCGTGAGTCGCCCCGCTACCTTTGTAGATTTTCCTTCTTGAAGATGGAGAAGAAGGCAGCTGAGTGTTGCCCCTCAGAAGAAGGTGGAGAAGGCAGCTGAGTGTTGTCCCTCAGAAGAAGGCAGCGTTTTCTGCGAGGTCGGTAGAGTGGCGCGATTGCCGGGAGCTTCCCTAAGGTCCCTCCCGATGTTGGCAATCCGCTTGCTCTGCCGCTGCGTAGTCCTAGGCTGGTCTCTCTGAAGAGGCGATGTGTACTCCTCGGCGTCTCGAGGAGAAGTCCGGAAATGAGTACCAGTGTGACTTTGTGGGTTCGTGAAATTAAAAGTCCAATTTCACCACTCAAAAATGTTCTTTATCTCCACCGACTTACAGTTAAATACTTGCCAATTACACAAAATTTCGTGCTGCACACAATTACGATTCACCAGTTCGTCCGTTACCGTTCCGATGCACGTACACACTAACACTGACTGTCTGTCTCTCTGAAACCCTTTTTATAGGCATCTCGTCGTATTCTCGGCGTCTCTGGTATCCAGGCGAATATTCCAGATGATAGAAGAAGGGGAGAGAAACGTCCAGGGACGGGTGACATTCCTTTAACCACCCTTCAGTTAGTGACAGAGACTAATGGGAGGCGTGGCTCAGCTCCCTCCGGTTTCCGCACAGCTGTGCCGTCATACCTTCCGCTAATTGGGTGACAGTACTTTAAGACCCGGGCTTTATAGTAAACCACTAGGAGTTCTCATAAACACATGAGACAACTACCTTAATGACGACTTACTATGCTGTAAGTACTTTAAGGCCTGGGCTTTATAGTAAACCACTAGGAGTTCTCATAAACACATGAGACAACTACCTTAATGACGACTTACTATGCTGTAAGTACTTTAAGGCCCGGGCTTTATAGTAAACCACTAGGAGTTCTCATAAACACATGAGTCAACTACCTTAATTGTGACTTAATATGCTGTAAGTACTTTAAGGCCCGGGCTTTATAGTAAACCACTAGGAGTTCTCATAAACACATGAGACAACTACCTTAATGGCGACTTACTATGCTGTAAGTACTTTAAGGCCTGGGCTTTATAGTAAACCACTAGGAGTTCTCATAAACACATGAGACAACTACCTTAATGGCGACTTACTATGCTGTAAGTACTTTAAGGCCCGGGCTTTATAGTAAACCACTAGGAGTTCTCATAAACACATGAGACAACTACCTTAATTGTGACTTAATATGCTGTAAGTACTTTAAGGTCCGGGCTTTATAGTAAACCACTAGGAGTTCTCATAAACACATGAGACAACTACCTTAATGGCGACCTACTACGCTGTAAGTACTTTAAGGCCTGGGCTTTATAGTAAACCACTAGGAGTTCTCATAAACACATGAGACAACTACCTTAATTGTGACTTAATATGCTGTAAGTACTTTAAGGCCTGGGCTTTATAGTAAACCACTAGGAGTTCTCATAAACACATGAGACAACTACCTTAATGACGACTTACTATGCTGTAAGTACTTTAAGGTCCGGGCTTTATAGTTAACCACTAGGAGTTCTCATAAACACATGAGACAACTACCTTAATGGCGACTTACTATGCTGTAAGTACTTTAAGGCCTGGGCTTTAGAGTAAACCACTAGGAGTTCTCATAAACACATGAGACAACTACCTTAATGGCGACTTACTATGCTGTAAGTACTTTAAGGCCTGGGCTTTATAGTAAACCACTAGGAGTTCTCATAAACACATGAGGCAACTACCTTAATGACGACTTACTATGCTGTAAGTACTTTAAGGCCTGGGCTTTATAGTAAACCACTAGGAGTTCTCATAAACACATGAGACAACTACCTTAATGGCGACTTACTATGCTGTAAGTACTTTAAGGCCCGGGCTTTATAGTAAACCACTAGGAGTTCTCATAAACACATGAGACAACTACCTTAATGGCGACTTACTATGCTGTAAGTACTTTAAGGCCCAGGCTTTATAGTAAACCACTAGTAGTTGTCATAAACACATGAGACAACTACCTTAATGACGACTTACTACGCTGTAAGTACTTTAAGACCCGGGCTTTATAGTAAACCACTAGTAGTTCTCATAAACACATGAGACAACTACCTTAATGACGACTTACCATGCTGTAAGTACTTTAAGGCCCGGGCTTTATAGTAAACCACTAGTAGTTCTCATAAATACATGAGACAACCACCTTAATGACGACTTACCATGCTGTAAGTACTTTAAGGCCCGGGCTTTATAGTAAACCACTAGTAGTTCTCATAAATACATGAGACAACTACCTTAATGACGACTTACTATGCTGTAAGTACTTTAAGACCCGGGCTTTATAGTAAACCACTAGTAGTTCTCATAAATACATGAGACAACTACCTTAATGACGACTTACTATGCTGGAAGTACTTTAAGGCCTGGGCTTTATAGTAAACCACTAGGATTTCTCATAAACACATGAGGCAACTACCTTAATGACGACTTACTATGCTGTAAGTACTTTAAGGCCTGGGCTTTATAGTAAACCACTAGGAGTTCTCATAAACACATGAGACAACTACCTTAATGGCGACTTACTATGCTGTAAGTACTGTAAGGCCCGGGCTTTATAGTAAACCACTAGGAGTTCTCATAAACACATGAGACAACTACCTTAATGGCGACTTACTATGCTGTAAGTACTTTAAGGCCCAGGCTTTATAGTAAACCACTAGTAGTTCTCATAAACACATGAGACAACTACCTTAATGACGACTTACTATGCTGTAAGTACTTTAAGACCTGGGCTTTATAGTAAACCACTAGTAGTTCTCATAAACACATGAGACAACTACCTTAATGACGACTTACCATGCTGTAAGTACTTTAAGGCCCGGGCTTTATAGTAAACCACTAGTAGTTCTCATAAATACATGAGACAACTACCTTAATGACGACTTACTATGCTGTAAGTACTTTAAGACCCGGGCTTTATAGTAAACCACTAGTAGTTCTCATAAATACATGAGACAACTACCTTAATGACGACTTACTATGCTGGAAGTACTTTAAGACCCGGGCTTTATAGTAAACCACTAGGAGTTCTCATAAACACATGAGACAACTACCTTAATGACGACTTACCATGCTGTAAGTACTTTAAGGCCCGGGCTTTATAGTAAACCACTAGTAGTTCTCATAAACACATGAGACAACTACCTTAATGGCGACTTACTATGCTGTAAGTACTTTAAGACCCGGGCTTTATAGTAAACCACTAGTAGTTCTCATAAATACATGAGACAACTACCTTAATGACGACTTACTATGCTGGAAGTACTTTAAGACCCGGGCTTTATAGTAAACCACTAGGAGTTCTCATAAACACATGAGACAACTACCTTAATGACGACTTACCATGCTGTAAGTACTTTAAGGCCCGGGCTTTATAGTTCGGACCACTATTAGGTACAATTAATGGAAATTGCTTGTTCTTACACACTCCCGGTGTGTAAGCTAAAGTATGGATAATAGACTGAAAAATTCAATGCCATAGCCGAGATTTGAACCACGGATCTTCTGGTCTCCATTCAGCCGCTGTAAACCATTTAGCTACTATGGCCAACGAACCTACATGAGTATAGTAAGTCGTCATTAAGTAGTTGGCTCATGTGTTTATGAGAACTCCTAGTGGTTTACTGGGAAAAACGCGGGTCAGTTGGAGAATTTAAAGTCATGTCGGCACGTTGGCCATAGTAGCTCAAGGGTTTAGAGCGGTTGCATGGAGACCAGGAGATTCGTTGCTCAAATCCCGCTATGATACTGAATTTTTCAATCTGGCTCTATCTTTCCATACTTTAGTGTACACACGGCTAATGTGAAAGAACAATTAATTTCCATTAATTGTTCCTTATTGTGGTCCGAACTACAAAGCCCGGGCCTTAAAGTACTTACAGTATAGTAAGTCGTCATTAAGGTAGTTGTCTCACGTGTTTATGAGAACTCCTAGTGGTTAACTATAAAGCCCGTGCCTTAAAGTACTTACAGCATAGTAAGTCGTCATTAAGGTAGTTGTCTCATGTGTTTATGAGAACTCCTAGTGGTTAACTATAAAGCCCGGACCTTAAAGTACTTACAGCATAACAAGTCGTCATTAAGGTAGTTGTCTCATGTGTTTATGAGAACTCCTAGTGGTTAACTATAAAGCCCGGGCCTTAAAGTACTTACAGCATAGTAAGTCGTCATTAAGGTAGTTGTCTCATGTGTTTATGAGAACTCCTAGTGGTTAACTATAAAGCCCGGGCCTTAAAGTACTTACAGCATAGTAAGTCGTCATTAAGGTAGTTGTCTCATGTGTTTATGAGAACTCCTAGTGGTTAACTATAAAGCCCGGGCCTTAAAGTACTTACAGCATAGTAAGTCGTCATTAAGGTAGTAGTCTCATGTGTTTATGAGAACTCCTAGTGGTTTACTATAAAGCCCGGGTCTTAAAGTACTTACAGCATAGTAAGTCGTCATTAAGGTAGTAGTCTCATGTGTTTATGAGAACTCCTAGTGGTTTACTATAAAGCCCGGGTCTTAAAGTACTTACAGCATAGTAAGTCGTCATTAAGGTAGTTGTCTCATGTGTTTATGAGAACTCCTAGTGGTTTACTATAAAGCCCGGGTCTTAAAGTACTTACAGCATAGTAAGTCGTCATTAAGGTAGTTGTCTCATGTGTTTATGAGAACTCCTAGTGGTTAACTATAAAGCCCGGGCCTTAAAGTACTTACAGCATAGTAAGTCGTCATTAAGGTAGTTGTCTCATGTGTTTATGAGAACTCCTAGTGGTTAACTATAAAGCCCGGGCCTTAAAGTACTTACAGCATAGTAAGTCGTCATTATGGTAGTTGTCTCATGTGTTTATGAGAACTCCTAGTGGTTAACTATAAAGCCCGGGCCTTAAAGTACTTACAGCATAGTAAGTCGTCATTATGGTAGTTGTCTCATGTGTTTATGAGAACTCCTAGTGGTTAACTATAAAGTCCGGGTCTTAAAGTACTTACAGCATAGTAAGTCGTCATTAAGGTAGTTGTCTCACGTGTTTATGAGAACTCCTAGTGGTTAACTATAAAGCCCGGGCCTTAAAGTACTTACAGCATAGTAAGTCGTCATTATGGTAGTTGTCTCATGTGTTTATGAGAACTCCTAGTGGTTAACTATAAAGTCCGGGTCTTAAAGTACTTACAGCATAGTAAGTCGTCATTAAGGTAGTTGTCTCACGTGTTTATGAGAACTCCTAGTGGTTAACTATAAAGCCCGGGCCTTAAAGTACTTACAGCATAGTAAGTCGTCATTGAGGTAGTTGTCTCATGTGTTTATGAGAACTCCTAGTGGTTTACTATAAAGCCCAGGCCTTAAAGTACTTACAGCATAGCAAGTCGTCATTAAGGTAGTTGTCTCTTGTGTTTATGAGAACTCCTAGTGGTTTACCGGGAAAAACACGTGTCAATTGAAGAATTTAATGTCATATCGGCACGTTGGCCATAGTAACTCAAGTGTTAGAGCGCCTGGACGTAGACAAGAAGAGTTGTGGTTCAAATCCCGGCTATGTCATTGAATTTTTCAGTCTGGCTTTACCCTCTTGTAGTGCGTCCTACAGACGGCTAGTGTGAAAGTACAATTAATTTCCTTATAAAGTGTAGTTTGAACTCCTACCTAATGGATCACTGTGCAAAGCTTTTTAAAGATAAGCCAAGTGAATATTTTGTCTACAGTTTAGGAAAATATGCTAGAAGTAGTTTTTTTATTTCTATTTACTTTTGATCTTACGAAGTTTTATCAAAACATGTAAAATGACCAAAAATTTGTTTTTATTTCTGAGACTTTAAGTTACCGAAAGAAGCACGCCACTGCCTACCTATTATGTTGGTCACCGCGATCATCATCATTCGCAATTACGGTAACGCTAAATGCTCCCTCCTGGTCTCATTTAACGAAAGGAGACCTACAGACGTTTGCCTGATCATTATAATTCGGATGGGTAATCACCGAGGGATGAAGGACAGCCATACACTGTCCCGTAAGTCACGGAGTTCTCTCCAGGTCATTTCAAAAGAGCATTGCTCCGTACTTTCCAGTTGAAAGTATTGCTGAGCAAATGGAGAGAACTTCTTGGAAACAATCAAATTACTACCGGAGAAAAATAATTTCTATCCTCTTAAATTACAGTTGTAGAAATATATATGTGCATTCCACAACTTTCACTAAAGTTGTACAAAGTTTCTTAAAAGCACTGCTCTTCTGTCGTCTTTGTATTATTTGATATTTGTAGAAATTAGTCTAAAACGTATTTACTCATACGGTCAATGGGAATATGTGGTGGTGGTGGTAGGGGGATTCTGGGTCTACTTACACCCAAGGCTGCTTTAGGGCTTATTTCGCCCTCTTCAGCCAGAATAATTATTTGTTTGGGAGAGGCAGATGGCTTTTTTATTTGTTTTTATTTTTTTATTTATTATTTTTATTATTTTTTAGTACTTATTATAATTTTTTTGATATCTTATTTTCTTTATTTTTTATTTTTTATATATTTTTTATTTTTTTACTTTTTTGTATATATATATTTATTTTTTTTTACTTTGAATTTTTTGTACATGTTCTAGGATATTTTACATAATGAGAAATTTATCCGTAGGTCGTCAGATGAATTTTCCTTGGTTATCTCAGAAGTTGTTGTAGGTGTTGTTGTATTTTCTGTTCTTCTTCTTCTTCTTTTTCTTGTTCGTACTGTTTAATGATAGTTGTTAGAGGAGGGTCGCGTAAATTCTTACCCTGATGCATCTGGCTTTGCTTAAAATTGCTTGCGGCGTCAATGATGTGCTGTCGGTCCTTTGCGTTGTCCATGTATTTGGTGGTATTCTTTCTTATCGTTTCTTCTATACTTGTAGATTTTGCTATTTCACAGACTTCGTCACTCCTGGATCATGGTGGTAGTTTCATTGCTATGCGTAGGCATTTCCGTTCATATCCAGATATTATGTCTGTGTTTTGCGTGGTGATGGGTCATAAGGTGATTGCAGCGTAGGTAAGTGTTGGTCTAATTATGGTTTTGTAGATCTGTGTTAGGGTGCTTGGGGCTAGTCCTTCCTTTCCTATTTTCGCTAAGAGCCTTAGGTATGATGTTGCTGCTTTTGCCTCTTGAAGTTTGTTGTGGTAATGCGAACAGGTGGATAGCTTTTCGGTCAATGTCACTCCAAGGTATTTAACTTTCATCTGGGTCGGTATGTCGTCATTGTTGTAGGAAATGTTGGAAGCTCTGTAGGTTTCCTTGGCTTGTATACGGAAAATTATGTATTGGGTTTTTGCCGGGTTTATGGTTATCCTCCACTTGTTCGCCCATTTGTTGAAGATTGCGAGCTGTCTCTCAAGTCGTGATTTGCTGCTCTGTAGTTTTGTTGCTGAGCACCAGTATACGGTGTCATCCGCGTATTGTGCCAGTTGGATTGTTGGGTGGATCGGTTGGGGAGTGTCAGAAGTGTATATTATATACAGTATGCCGGATATGGCGCTACCCTGAGGGGTTCCTGCTTCAAGTTGGATGGGTGCTGATAGTTGTCCATTTATCTTGATCTGGGCTGTTCTGCGGGATAGAAAACTTGAAGTCCATCTCGTCAGCTTTTCAGGGACTTCTAGGTTTGCCATTTTGTGCAGCAGTCCACGTGTCCAGCATCGATCGAAGGCTCCTTGGATGTCCAGGAATGTGGCTGCAGTTGTGAAGCCTCTATTTGTTTTTTCCTTGATTTCTGATATGACTTTAAGGAGCTGATCTAAATGGGAATATCGGAATGCAGTAGACTTTAAGTACTGCAGTGGGTCAGAAAGTAAATACCTCCTATTTTTTGCCCTTAAATAAGTAAGTTATGTGAAAACTTTGACTTTGGCGCAATTCCTCAAATCTTCTTCTCCAATACCCTGCAGTAGCAACTTCCTAAGTCAACAGGTGGCAGCACTGCATTCTCTTGTAAGATGGCTGACATCGACATTCGTATTAGACAACGTTCTGTGATTGAATTTTTGACTGCGGAAGATGAAACGCCAATTTGCATTCACGAAAGGCTAAAAAATGTGTATGGTGATGCAACGGTGGATGTCAGCACTGTTAGACGATGGGTTCGTCGCTGTAACGAAGCTGAAGGGCAAACACCATTGACAGATGAAAAGCGAAGCGGCAGTGACTCCATGCAACATTCAGCGAGTCGATGACATCATTCGTGGTGATCGCCGGGTAACACAGATGAATTGTGTCGCATTACCTCCCTCAGTAAAGGCAGTGTGATGACGATTATTCAACAACTGGGTTACTCAAAAGTTTTTTCACGTTGGGTACCAAGAATGTTAACCGCCCAAAACAAAGAAACAAGGAAAACAATAGCCTCCGAACGCTTGCAGCGCTTCAATTTGTAGGGAGAGGAGTTTCTGGAAAAAAACTGTTACTGGAGACGAAAGGTGGGTTCATATTTTTGAACCTGAATCAAAGAGGCAGTCAATGGAATGTCATCACACAACGTCACCGTAAAAAAAAAAAAAAAAAAAAAAAAAAAAATCAAAACTCAGCGGTCGGCAGGGAAAGTTATGGCGACAGTGTTTTGGAATGCAGAGGGTGTGCTTATGATTGATTTTTGGAGATTTTTTGGAGAAGGGATGCACAATAAATTCTATCCAATACGTCAGAACTCTCAAAAACCTGAAAGCACGTCTTCGCCGAGTTCGCCCAACAAAAACTATGACGGATGTTCTTCTTTTGCATGACAATGTAGGACGACACACCAGCCGTTACACCACCGTAGAAACTGAGAAATTGGGATGGCGCCTTCAGCTGCCGTGGTGCGAGCGCTGCGGACCCTTAGCACTCGTGGTACCTCTGACGTTACTAGAGGAACCTCGGGCCGAACATTTGAGCCCCTCCTTCGGGAATTGTTCGGATTGGGATGGTCTCGATGGGGCAGTGGTTCCCGATACCCGTGGGAATCGGGTACGTCTATGGACGGGGTTGAGGGAAGCCATTAATTCTCCCGGGTACTAGCCTACAAAGCTAGTAGAAGGTGTGCTAGATCGCTAGGCGACCCCAAGAGGTAATATCGGTAGTATTGTATGTATGTATTTATTAACTGCAATTGGGTACTACCCGGTGGCAGAGTTAAGAATACAGATCCAATTACATTTACTAGATTTACAACAATAATACAGTAAACAATACAAACATGATATTATTTTACTTTGGTCACTTAAAACATATCTAATTACTTCTCTATTTACATATGATATACCATTATAATTCAAAAGTTAAACTATAAACCATCTAGATTTTTTCTAAATTTCTTCAACGACAGGGGACAGCCCTGAAAGACTGCTACAGGCAATTCATTCCATTCTTCAATGGTTCTATTAACAAAAGAAAATTTTCCTACGTCGGTTCTGTATCTTCTACCCTTAATTTTATACCTATGATCGTTTCGTCCATAATAATCCGGATTATCTAACCTTACACTGACGTCCACCCATGCCTTTACACCAGCATTAGCTTTGAATAATGCTACCAACCTATGTTTTTTATGCCTAATTCTTAATTCCTCCTATTTAGTCCCATCTCCTTTTATAGGCCCAAAATACTTACCTCTTTTTATGAATTTTATTGCCCTCTTCTGTATTTTTTCTAATGGATCGATTTGGTTAGCTCTATACGGGTGCCAGCATGCTACTCCATATTCCATAACCGGCCGCACTAAGGCCTTGTAGGCAATTTCACCTTTGGTGTTGGCGCGCGTAAGTGGCGTAAACACTTCCATCCCGTCTTGTATCCTAGGACCAGATGGGGGGGGGGGGCTTGTTTGTTACCCAGGTCTTGTCCTATGGAAAGCCCCACGGAGGACGCCGAGCGCCCTTTGGGACAGTCGGGTCCCTGGTTGAAAGAAGCCCGGGTCTTGTTCCCACGGGTTCAAGACTAATGGGAGTAGAACCTCTGGACTCAAGCAAACTAACTTACCTCTCCCCAATTACAGCCCTGACCTGGCACCATCAGACTTCCATCTGTTCGGGCCACTAAAGGAAGCTCATCGTGGGATTCATTTTGAAGATGAGGAGGCTGTGAGAACATCCGTGCGTCAATGGCTTAGGAAGCAAGACCGTGTGTTTTACCACACTGGAATACATGCCCTAGTTAAAAGGTGGACCAAAACTGTGGAAAAAGGACGGAGATTATATTGAATAGTGATAAATAAATCTTCAATGTTGTTGTTTTCAGCTATGTAAATTGGATTCAATTTTCTTGGCAATTAAAAGAGAGAAAAAAAAATAGGAGGCATTACTTTTTACCCACTCTCATAATAGTCAATTGTTTCAATAACTGGTTGCCATGTGCTAAACTTGAAATGCCACTCTCTTTCTATTGATCAAGAGCGGAAAAAGCAAACAAATGCAAATCAATGATAAAGAAAAGCTCATATACATTTGAAATAAGTTGTGAGATTCAATCACAGTTATAATTATAGTGCAGTAAGATATTATCTGTCTAGTATTTCTTACGAGTAACGCAAAAGTTATCCAGAATAAAGAGGATTTCTGAGGCTGGTTCCAGAAAATTCAAGATATATATTTAATTATCTATGAGAATATCTTCAGCATTGCGTCTTAATTAAAATGCTTAGTAGTATTTTAGGTAAACTCAACATTTGTTTTGCAATTTGTCTACATGGAGGGTAGGATTTTAACTATCTCTTCCTTTAAATTATAATCTTCCCAAGCAGTCATGCATTTTTATAAAACAAGAGTTTCTCGATTTAAAGATTCTGATGAAACCTGGGTTCTTAATTTCTGGATGGAATACAGTACTCCTCTATTTATTACAGCTAGGTAAAGATGAAAGTGACTTTAGACAAATTAAAATTACATCCTAAGTGATTCTAATACGTTATTTGTCTATACGCATATGTAAATCATTGAGTTTTAATCACAGTATAGGCGAGAAAAATATGTCACTCGCTAAGGGGATATCCTGTTTAACAAAACATTTTCTAATTCAGCCACTGTGTAGCAGACCAAGGTAACCAAATAGCATAAATCACATATTGATCCTTAAAGCGACTGAGCCTTGGTACACTTTTAGTTCTCCGGTACTTCTGTACGACAACGACCAAAAGGGTGCCAAAACCTACATCAGCTCTTATTCTTAAGAAAAAGAGGAAACAAAAAGGGAAACAAGTAAAGAAGAAAAAGGAAAAAAGAAACAAAGAAAGAAAGATATCACATAATGACCAGCTGTTTAAAACATTTGACTATCACTTAAAGTCTACGGTATTCCCTTGTAACTACAATAAGATAATGTTTATCTTGAAGTGGATAGAGCAGTAAGTGTTTGTACAAGAGTAGAGAAAGTCATGTATACATCACATAACGACCGAAACATTTGACTATCACTTAAAGTCTACTGTATTCCCTTGTAACTACAATAAGATAATGTTTATCTTGAAGTAGATAGAGCAATAAGTGTTTGTACAAGAGTAGAGAAAGTCATGTGTACATCACGTAACGACCAAAACATTTGACTATCATTTAAAGTCTATTGTATTCCCTTGTAACTACAATAAGATAATGTTTATCTTGAAGTAGATAGAGCAATAAGTGTTTGTACAAGAGTAGAGAAAGTCATGTATACATCACATAACGATCAGCTGTTTAAAACATTTGACTATCACTTAAAGTCTACTGTATTCCCTTGTAACTACAATAAGATAATGTTTATCTTGAAGTAGACAGAGCAATAAGTGTTTGTACAAGAGTAGAGAAAGTCATGTATACATCACATAACGACCAGCTGTTTAAAACATTTGACTATCACTTAAAGTCTACTGTATTCCCTTGTAACTACAATAAGATAATATTTATCTTGAAGTAGATAGAGCAATAAGTGTTTGTACAAGAGTAGAGAAAGTCATGTATACATCACATAACGACCAGCTGTTTAAAACCTTTGACTATCACTTAAAGTCTACTGTATTCCCTTGTAACTACAATAAGATAATATTTATCTTGAAGTGGATAGAGCAATAAGTGTTTGTACAAGAGTAGAGAAAGTCTTGTATACATCACATAACGACCAAAACATTTGACTATCACTTAAAATCTACTGTATTCCCTTGTAACTACAATAAGATAATGTTTATCTTGAAGTAGATAGAGCAATACGTGTTTGTACAAGAGTAGAGAAAGTCATTTATACATCACATAGCGACCAAAACATTTGACTATCACTTAAAATCTACTGTATTCCCTTGTAACTACAATAATATGTTTATCTTAAAGTAGATAGAGCAATAAGTGTTTGTACAAGAGTAGAGAAAGTCATGTATACACCACATAACGACCAGCTGGTTAAAACATTTGGTTATCACTTAAAGTCTACTGTATTCCCTTGTAACTACAATAAGATAATGTTTATCTTGGAGAAGTTAGAGGAAGTGTTTATAAGAATAATTTGTAGAAGGGTAGGGAGGCGTCAGATGTTTGTTTAGTTTTTGAAGTTGTTGAACTGTTGTGGCATTCTCTAATTTAGGTTTGTATTTAGGTTTGTATGTTTTCATTGTATGAATAACAAAATGTTTTATAAACAAAAGTATCTTTCCCCTTGACGATTTCTATAGGCCCATTTCATTATTTAGGAAAGAGAAGTAAATGATATCACTCTCTCAGGACCTTATCTGTTTATTTTCTGCATTATTTTGCTACTTTTCTTTTCTTATTTTGATTCTACTTGCAAGAAAATATTGAAAATGACGTATTTTTTGGTTTAAGACTGATAATTTTGCTAAATTGGAAAGTATTTATTCTTTTCTTTCCTGCTGAATATCAGTGTAATAATATATAATATATAATATAGGGCTGGCTTTTGAAAGATTTATCTATAACTAGGTCTACCATATTCTACTTTTGCCGTTGTGTAGACGTATGCAAATTATTAGACTCGATGGTGAAATTTTTAACATATACCGTTTATTTTCTATTCATTTAACAGAAATAATATTACAAAATATTTTTCAACTCTTGGTATTTTGTATGCATTCCTTTAACCTTTATTACCATTTTGATGCGTTTTGACATGCTCTCTACAAGGTTGAAGCACTTCATCTCTGGTCCAAATACTTATCAGGCCCTCAATAAGCTGAATTTTTGTTGTTATTTTCAATTTTTTCAGTCTCTGTTTAACAATACCCCACAGATTCTCTATTGGATTTAAATCAGGGCTATTCTCCGGCCATGGTAGTACTTTTACATTGTTTTCTTTGAGGAACTGGGTTACAGATTTTGCTCTATGGCAGGGAGCACTGTCATGCATGAACACAAAATCACCATTTGGAAACCATTCTTTACTTTACGGAAATAGTCTTGTTTCTAATACACTTTTATACTGTTTCTGCTCCATAGATCACACAACTATGTATAATCCTCCAGGTCCATGGACAGACGTACAGCTCCAGACCATTTTTTATGTTGGGCGCTTTACTCTTTGATCGACACACTGAGGGGAAAATGCTTCCTTATGTGTCCTTCTCACATATTGGCTGCTCTCTTCACATACTTCGAACATAGATTCCTCTGAGAAAATTACCTGAAACAATAAACACCTCTATTAATATTAAAAGTTTTAAAATTGCTCAAAGATAGTATAACAATACCAGCAATGAGAGAAACAAAGTTTAGGCTGTTTATTTCATTTCCATGACATTTCCATGTGCATATTTTAATTTTATGCTATATGCAATTTTCATACTATTTACCTTTCTCCAAAATTCCACTGGATGTTTCTGCATCTCTTTGGCCCATTCTAAACGTCTTTTTGGCATTGCAGGTGTCAGTTTAGCCCTTTTACGAGGCCTGCGTGCTGGTAAACCTGCTTCACATAATCTTCTGCGAACTACTGAGGCTGATATTTCTGTACCGTACTGCTTTAGTTGATTACTGAGGTCAATGCTGGTTGCTCTTCTATTTTGTTTCTCCACCTGCACAAGTTTTCTTTGCATCCTTGGTGATAGCTTTCTTTTCCTCCCGCATTTTCCATCCCTTTTTGAGGTCAACGTCTCACCGAATGTTTAATCTCAATTAATGCGACTAACAGATTTTTGTGAAATACACAATTTCTTAGCTCTTTCACGTTGTGAATAAAGACTTTCCTTCAAATGACTCTCAGTTACAGGTACTTTCCTTGGGGATAAGTCAGCAATTTTACCCATAACCTCACTTTTGAATCAATGTGAATGCTAAGGATAAGATACACGATGTTGCCTGGCTTGAGATCAATTAATAATAAATACTGAGGATATATTGGCCATAAAACACAATAAAGGCAAATATTAACAATCTCCATTTACTACATTAACCAAATAAAAGCAATATCAGCAAAGAGTTGGATAAACAGACATGAAGAAAATGGCTGCCCTTAATTCAGAGCTACCACCATATTAGTATAAGTAAAAGAAAAATTCTCCAGCTATTATTAAGAGAGAAATTTCACTGAATATGCTCCATATTACAGCAAGGAAAATAAGTACGACAAATTGAAGTAGGTTAAGGCAGTAAATAACTATTATTTTGAATGTTAAGCTGAAGCAACGTAAAAAAACATGAATGAGTTCAATAATTTACACACATCTGTACACTGCACATATGTGTAATGGTGAAGCAGATAACACGGTGAGTATTTTTAAGAATAGTTTGTACAAGAATGACAGGAAAGAACTGTTTGAGTACAACAAATACTTTTTAATAGTAAGTCGAAGTTATTTTGTTCCCCTGGTCATTTCAAAGTGGTCACATTGCCACCAAGTGTTTTAGACAAGTGGATATCGTTGGGAAGTAAGGGGTGTACGGTTGACAGCAACCTGGCAAGCGAACCGTATCCTACAGCGTGGCTGGAAGGTACAACCAGACGGAGAATGGCAACTTGCTGTTGGAATTATTTCGAAATTATGCCAGCGGTTTGTGTTACTTTCTATCAAGCAGATGCCTCCTCATCTCACGGGACTCTGGTTCAGCCCTCTCCCTTCCGGCCCAGTAATTTTCTCCCATTTTCATTACCTTGTCATCATTTCAACCGCACACAACGTGTCTGTACATCACAAGAAAGTTCTAAACGTGTTCACTAGAAAACGTTTTGATTCACAAGACTTTTTCTGCCCAAGTTCGTTCACTTCATGCAGCCTTTACTACGCATTCATTGAGTATTTTGTTAAAAGTAAAATTGGAATAGAGGAAATTGGATGAGAAGTGGACGAGTTGCTTAAATATAATCACAAAATGTTCGCGTTTTTCCACCATGTGTCTCAAAACTTACAGTTAAGGCAATTTTTAAATGGAATATATTATCTTCTCTGTTAGATACCGGATAATAGACCAATATATTGTCGCGGCGAAAAGCACAGAAATTTTGGTGCCGAGAGATAAGCGTGGCTTGATTACACAAAAAGCCTGCAGAAAAAGATAAGAGGCCATAATATCTCAATGGTTAGAGCGGCTGGACGGAGACCAGAAGATCCATGGTTCAAATCCCGGCTATGACATTGAATTTTTCAGTCTGGCTCTACCCTTTCATAGTGCGTCATACACACGGCTAGTGTGAAAGAACAATTAATTTCCATTAATTGTACCTAATAGTGGTCCAAACTATAAAGCCCGGGCCTTAAAGTACTTACAGCATAGTAAGTCGCCATTAAGGTAGTTGTGTCATGTGTTTATGAGAACTCCTAGTGGTTTACCGGAAAAAACACGAGACAGTTGGAGAATTTAATGTCATTTTGGCACGTTGGCCATAGAAGCTCAATGGTTTAGAGCGGCTGGACGTAGACCAGAAGAACCGTGGTTCAAATCCCGGCTATGGCATTGAATTTTACAGTCTGGCTCTACTCTTTCATAGTGCGTCCTACACACGGCTAATGTGAAAGAACAATTAATTTCCATTAGTTGACGTAATAGTGGTCCGAACTATAAAGCCTGAGCCTTAAAGTACTTACAGCATAGTAAGTCGTCATTAAGGTAGTTGTCTCATGTGTTTATGAGAGCTCCTAGTGGTTTACTATAAAGCCCGGGCCTTAAAGTACTTACAGCATAGTAAGTCGTCATTAAGGTAGTTGTCTCATGTGTTTATGAGAACTCCTAGTGGTTTACTATAAAGCCCGGGCCTTAAAGTACTTACAGCATAGTAAGTCGTCATTAAGGTAGTTGTCTCATGTGTTTATGAGAACTCCTAGTGGTTTACTATAAAGCCCGGGCCTTAAAGTACTTACAGCATAGTAAGTCGCCATTAAGGTAGTTGTCTCATGTGTTTATGAGAACTCCTAGTGGTTAACTATAAAGCCCGGGCCTTAAAGTACTTACAGCATAGTAAGTCGCCATTAAGGTAGTTGTCTCATGAATTTATGAGAACTCCTAGTGGTTTACTATAAAGCCCGGGTCTTAAAGTACTTACAGCATAGTAGGTCGCCATTAAGGTAGTTGTCTCATGAATTTATGAGAACTCCTAGTGGTTAACTATAAAGCCCGGGCCTTAAAGTACTTACAGCATAGTAAGTCGCCATTAAGGTAGTTGTCTCATTAATTTATGAGAACTCCTAGAGGTTTACTATAAAGCCCGGGTCTTAAAGTACTTACAGCATAGTAAGTCGTCATTAAGGTAGTTGTCTCATGTGTTTATGAGAACTCCTAGTGGTTAACTATAAAGCCCGGGCCTTAAAGTACTTACAGCATAGTAAGTCGCCATTAAGGTAGTTGTCTCATGAATTTATGAGAACTCCTAGTGGTTTACTATAAAGCCCGGGCCTTAAAGTACTTACAGCATAGTAAGTAGTCATTAAGGTAGTTGTCTCATGTATTTATGAGAACTCCTAAGTGGTTTACTATAAAGCCCCGGCCTTAAAGTACTTACAGCATAGTAAGTCGCCATTAAGGTAGTTGTCTCATGTGTTTATGAGAACTCCTAGTGGTTTACTATAAAGCCCGGGCCTTAAAGTACTTACAGCATAGTAAGTCGCCATTAAGGTAGTTGTCTCATGAATTTATGAGAACTCCTAGTGGTTTACTATAAAGCCCGGGCCTTAAAGTACTTACAGCATAGTAAGTCGTCATTAAGGTAGTTGTCTCATGTATTTATGAGAACTCCTAAGTGGTTTACTATAAAGCCCCGGCCTTAAAGTACTTACAGCATAGTAAGTCGCCATTAAGGTAGTTGTCTCATGTGTTTATGAGAACTCCTAGTGGTTTACTATAAAGTTCGGGCCTTAAAGTACTTACATCATAGTAAGTCACCATTAAGGTAGTTGTCTCATGAGTTTATGAGAACTCCTAGTGGTTTACTATAAAGTCCGGGCCTTAAAGTACTTACAGCATAGTAAGTCGTCATTAAGGTAGTTGTCTCATGTGTTTATGAGAACTCCTAGTGGTTTACTATAAAGTCCGGGCCTTAAAGTACTTACAGCATAGTAAGTCGTCATTAAGGTAGTTGTCTCATGTGTTTATGAGAACTCCTAGTGGTTTACTATAAAGCCCGGGCCTTAAAGTACTTACAGCATAGTAAGTAGCCATTAAGGTAGTTGTCTCATGTGTTTATGAGAACTCCTAGTGGTTTACTATAAAGTCCGGGCCTTAAAGTACTTACAGCATAGTAAGTCGTCATTAAGGTAGTTGTCTCATGTGTTTATGAGAACTCCTAGTGGTTTACTACAAAGCCCGGGCCTTAAAGTACTTACAGCATAGTAAGTCGTCATTAAGGTAGTTGTCTCATGTGTTTATGAGAACTCCTAGTGGTTTACTATAAAGCCCGGGCCTTAAAGTACTTACAGCATAGTAAGTCGTCATTAAGGTAGTTGTCTCATGTATTTATGAGAACTCCTAAGTGGTTTACCAGGAAATACACGAGTCAGTTGGAGAATTTAATGTCATATCGGCACGTTGGCCATAAGAGCTCAATGGGTTAGAGCGGCTGGAGGGACACCAGAAGATCCATGGTTCAAATCCCGGCTATGACATTGAATTTTTCAGTCTGACTCTACCCTTTCATAGTGCATCCTACACACGGCTAGTGTGAAAGAACAATTAATTTCCAATATTAATTTTATTGATCTTTTTTAATTTTTACGACGAGTTTGTGCTTTCAAATAAAGCATTTAACCTTTTCCAAAGGTGGTGCTAAACTTCTGTTTGGTAGTATGGGTACTTGGCTCATCTAGAAATACTAATTGTTGATAATGTCTTTCAGAGGAGAGTCTATAGAGGACAACAAAGAATAGATTTGTGCGGTTAGGTATTGTGACATATTGTCAGAGTTAATGACATGGTAGTGAGATAATGGGAGACTGAGCTACCACGGGACGAAGGTTGTGGCAGGCCCTCAGCACTGTTATTAGGTAACTGGCAACCGGGATAGAGGTACGCACCGACACGTATCCGCTTACAGCGAGACATACGCTACAATACCTCATGTTCCTTCAACAAATGCCTACACATTAGATACAACTCTGCAATCATACCTTACTTTGTTGGTAAAAAGCTTCAATGTTTAAACATTTTCATTTTCCTTCATTTCCTAAAGCAGAAGAATCACGATGTTCATGCACTCACATGACATTCTCTAACCCTTCACCAGCAAATATTTCTACTTCCTCTTCTTCTTCTTCACTTCAGGGGTTAATATCCAGAACCTGATATGAGCACTGGGCCTGCAATGATATTATAAATTTCAATTTCGTTTCCTTCCTCCTTTAAATTTCTGCTGAATATTGTTTATCTTCTATTATTAGGGCTGTTCAAAAAAGAATGATCCCAGTTTTTGACAACGTATCTTTACTCATCCTCATAATTTGGATGGTACTTCACAAAATAGTCTTCCCTGAACGCGATGTACCTGTCCCTGCGTTTCTGTCAGTCTTCAAAGACATGCTGTAAGCCATTTTGTAAGAGATCCTTCAAAATCGCCTTAGCAGCCTTCACCACAGCTTCTGATGATGGATAATGCCGCCCACGAGGGCGTTTCTTTAAGTTGGGGAATAGAAAAAAGGACATTGGGCTAAATCCGGACTATAAGGAGGGTGAGGGATGTACTTCACGTTGATTTTTGTAAGATATTCAGCAACAACATTGGCAATATGCGGCCGCGCATTATCGTGGTGCAGCATCCAGCCTGCTTCACGGAAATGTAGTGTTTTGCGCCTGATATTGACTAGCAATGCTTTCAGGACAGCCCTGTAGTATTGTCCAGTTACTGGTGTGTGTGCAGGTACAACACGCTGATAAATCATTCCATGAATATCAAAGAATGAGATGACCGTAACTCTACCAGCAGAAGCAACCACTTTTTTTTTCGGGAGTTGGTGCTGAAGGAGATTTCCACACTGAGCTTTGCTGTTTGCTCTCAGGATCAAAATGATGTAGCCAAGTATCATTAGTAGTGATTACGTTTGAAAAACACTCTGGATCTTCCTCTAACATCAAATTTAACTGCGTGCAGACCTGCATGCGAATGTCCTTTTGTTCGGGAATCAACAGTCTTGGAACCCATCGCGCACAAACACGTCTCATGTGTAATGTTTCTGACACCAACGTATGGGTGGTACACAATGAAATGTTCAGTATTTCAGAAAGTGATCTTAAGGTAATTCGTCGATCCTCTCTCACAATTGGCAGTAGCATTGTTGATGTTTTCTTCCGTAAGAGCAGTAACTGGAGCACCGGGTCCACCTTCCTTTGAAATTGATTGTCTCTGCTCTTTAAACATTTTAAACTACCTTTGAGCTGTTGTCGAACATAATGTTTTTTATGGCCATAATATTTCGCACTACAATTCAATCTTGTGATATTCTGTTAGCTTAATGTGAAACAAACACGCTGTTGTAGTTTCACTGTTGGTACTCCTGATTCCCGCCTGTGAGAACCAGGCAAGTTCAGACATGTCCAGTTTTGCCTACCGCTGCAATGGAGGTAACACGCGAGGAACAATATGCGCCTTGAAATTCTGATTTCGTCTCAACCAATCTTCAGTTGAGGTCTATAAAAGGTTACAGGAGGCCTATGGAGAGTCTGTTTTTCCCTACAGAACAGCTCGAAGATGGTTTAAAATGTTTAAAGAGGGGAGACAATCAGTTTCAAAGGAAGGTGGACCCGGTGCTCCAGTTACTGCTCTTACGGAAGAAAACATCAACACTGCTGCTGCCATTGTGAGAGAGGATCGACGAATTACCTTAAGATCACTTTCTGAAATACTGAACATTTCATTGGGTGCCACCCACACGTTGGTGGCAGAAACATTACACATGAGACGTGTTTGTGCGCGATGGGTTCCAAGACTGTTGATTCCCGAACAAAAGGACATTCGCATGCAGGTCTGCATGCAGTTAAAGTTGATGTTCGAGGAAGATCCGGAGTTTCTTTCAAACGAAATCTTTGCTGATGTAACTTGGCTACATCATTTTGATCCTGAGAGCAAACAGCAAAGCTCAGTGTGGAAATCTCCTTCATCACCAACACCCAGAAAAGCAAAAGTGGTGGCTTCTTTTGGGAAAGTTATAGTCATCTCATTCTTTGATATTCATGGAATGTTTTACCAGCATATTTTACCTGCACGCACGTCAGTAACTGGACAATACTACAGGGATGTCCTGAAAACATTGCAAGTCCATATCAGGCGCAAAAGACCACATTTCCGTGAAGCAGGCTGGATGCTGCATCACGATATTGCGCTGCAGCATATTGCCAATGTTGTTGCTGAATATCTTGCAAACATCCACGTGAAGTACATCCCTCACCCTCCCTATAGTCCGGATTTAGTCCCGTGTGACTTTTTTCTATGAGCTAACTTGAAGAAACGTCTTCGTGGGAGGCATTATCCATCATCAGAATGAGTGGTGAAGGCTGCGGAGGCGATTTTGAAGGATATCTCAAAAATGGTTTCCAGCATGTCTTTGAAGACTGGCAGAAACGCTGGGACAAGTGCGTTGCATTCAGGGGAGACTATTTTGAGAAGGACCATCAAAATTATGAGGATGAGTAAAGGTACGTTGTCAGAAACGCTGGGCCGCGTAGTGGCTCAGTGGTTAGACCGCTTGGCTCTCACCAAAGCGGCCCGTGTTCGATCCCTGGCGACCGCAAAGAGAGATTTGTGATGTACAACACGGCGCTGGGGCGGGTTTTCTCCGGGACCTCCAGTTACCCCGCCATCTCATTCCACCGGTGCTCCATCTTCATCCCATGTAACATCAGTATCACCGCCTGTGGTGCCGGATGTAGTAAAAGCGGGCGTTAAACACTACACATTTCATTAACGCTGGGACAGCCCTCGTTCAAACTCGTATTCCTTCTTCCACATTCTGTTGCTATGTTCTTTAGAATTCTGTTTGTTATCATATATGCTATAAAAATACGTTTTATCGTGAAAAACATGAGTCAGTTGGGAAATTTTATGTGATGCTGGCATGTTGGCCATGATGGGCGAGCGCTGTAGAATTTGTGGCTCAAATCCCGGCTATGGCATTGAATTTTTCAGTCTGGTTCTACTTTTCCGATAGGGAAGAATCTTGACTCTCCCTGGAATACGTCATCCCTCGGCACATTACAATTGTAACCTTGGAGAGAAGACAAAACAAAAGAAGCTCACTTGGTCGTTTCATTGAATCTAGTAATATATGATTTTCAATATGAAGTGATAAACACTTCGCTGTGATGAACATGTGAGCGCTACCTTTGAGCCTAGCATTATTCATTAAACGAAATGCAGATAGATAGCAGCAGTAGCGCAGCTTGCATAAACGAGGCAAATGTGAAAATGTGAAGAAGGCAGGTTCTACTTCTTGTAGCACAAACCGGATTAGTTCCGGTCAGATTATAGTAGGCACAATCGTCACGGAAAAACGATCTTGCATCACGCGGAATCTGATACACAATTATGGATGCAAGTTCTGCGTTTTAATATTAAGCCTTCCGTCACACTTGGTGTTTCCCATGGGCCGGCCGGCCGTTGGTTCGTTCGTTCGCGGAACATGAAAATAACACGTTCGTACAAGTATGATTGTGGGTCATAGGTATCGCATGACATCACAGAATTAGCCAACTGTCTTACCAAGTGTTGGCGTTATTAACCAAGATTAATATTCCTTTATTACAGCGCTCAGTGCTACTGTTAGCTGTGAGAACAGCAGCGAAGTGAACAAAAGAGAAACTAATAAGAGAAAAGAAAATAAACGAAAAGAGTGAACAAAATGGAGCAAAACAGAAGACAAGAGAAGGGCAGAGGAATATTGGAAAGATAGCAAAGACAATTGAAGAGAAAACAGGAAAATGACACAGGCTGGCCCTCCAAAGACCCAAGACAGTGTAAAGGGCAGGGTCTCTACATTTTACTAGTTGGAAATACAGAGTGATCCATATAGAACTTACACATTTCTTTTTTTAATTATTCCATAGTAAATTCATTCAATGACCCAGTTTAAGCACCAAATTAAGATAGACAAACAGAGTATCTCGGATGCGAGAGCCCCTGGTGGTCTACCAGGGAAATATATGATTCAAATTGAGAGTTTAATATCAGGACGGCACGTTTGCCATAGTAGCTCAATGGGTAAGGGCGACTGGACGGAAACCAGAAGATCCGTGGTTTAAATCCAGGCCATGGCATTGAATTTTTCATCTTGACTCTATCTCCCTGTAGGGGAGGGAATCCGTCCCCTTCAGCTGCTTTAGTGCGAGTGCTGCGGACCTTTAGCACTCATGGTACCTCTGGCGTTACCAGGGAAACCTCGGGCCGAACATTCGAGCCCTTCCCTGAATGGAAGTTGTTCGGATTGGGTTGGACTCGAGGGGACAGTGTTGTCCAGTAACCCGTGGAAAATTGGGTACCTCCGGCCAGACTTCGGCCAGCCCGAAGGGGCAGAGTGTTGCCTAAAATGTCCCGGGTACTAGCCTGTAGAGCTAGTAGAAGGTGTGCTAGATCACCGAGGTTATTCGGTAGTCTTACCTGCGTGGTTGACGCGCGTAAGTGGCCTATTCAATTCCACCCGTTTTGACGTTGTTGTCGATGGTGGGGGGGTTGCTTTTTAGAGTCCAGTTATTGCCCCAAGGAAAGACCGCCGTAGTTTTCCATCTCTCCCGGGTAACAGAGGCCGCGGTCTTGGGGTGTATCTCGAATGCGAGAGCCCCTCATGGTCTACCGGGGAAATATACTGTAACTTTGTGGGTTCGTGAAATTAAAAGTCCAATTGCACAAACTCAAAATTTTCTTTATTTCCACCGAATTACAGTTGGAGCACTTGCTGATTACACAGAATTACTTAGCGCATACAATTACAATTCGCCAGTTCATCTGTCACAGGTCCACGCTACAGTCACAATTACGTACAACTCCTCTGATACACGTACACAGTCTTCCAGTCCGTTCACTAGCACGGCGCTCCTCACGGCTGCTCGCCAAGAACTGAACTGACTCCTCCACTGTAGCCCTTATATAACAAGATCGCTGTTTCTGGAAGCTTCGCGGTTCGGAACCTCTCCCGATGGTTCCAGACGTCAGGGGGAGCGGAAAGAGACGGTAAAATGCCTCGTGACACTTCCCTAACCATCCCCTTCAGTGAACGCCACAGGATAAATGGGTTGGCGTGGGCTGAATGCCTCCTGTTGCCCACCCAGCTGCTAGCTGATCGTATCTTCCGATAATTAGGTGACAATACGAGTCAAATGGAGAATTCGATGTCATGACGGCAAGTTGGCCATGGTAGCTCAATGTGTTAGAGTGACTGGACGGAAAACAGGAGATCCGTGGTTCAAATCCCGGACAAGGCAGAGAATTTTTCATGTTGACTATAAAAAATCTTAGCCTATGTTCGGCTAGTGTGAAGAAGTGATTAATTTCTATCAATTAACTCAAATTCTATTTTGTATTGAAACTAGAAGTATAAATGAGGGTATCGGGTATCAGAAAATCTGATATCTACTCATTCCACATAAAAAGTGCAAATAGAATCTAAATTGTCTGCCTCAAAGTGTTTTAAACTCATAGAAAATAAGTTTATACTAAATTTCTGTTAGATTGTCTGACGGGAAAGAGGAGAACCTGTTGGAAGCAGTTGCCAAACATCGATTCTAGGTATGCAATTCAGTGGGAATTACCACAGCTAACTGCTTTAGTTTGACCCGAAGTTACCCTAAGTTGTTCCGAGGGGCTCCACACCACCAGGTGATGCTTCAACATCATTATCCTAACCTCACATTAAAACCCGGCGAATAATTGTAACCAATTTCCGTCTTAGCCTTCCCTGTTCCACAACCAGCGAGGCCTAAAAAAAGAAACCTTTAGGGTTGTAGGATTATAGTGGTGGGTTCCGAAAAATGATAATAGCGATGATGGAAATAACTTAATATGATGCCTGGGTCTTATGGGCCCCCTCCCTGGTGTTTACCGGAGGTAAATGTTTATAAATTACACCGCTCTGGTACTGAGAGATGGCGGTAGTGATAAATTTTTCCGCCTGGTCGCATCCTTGCAGGAAATTGCCGGAAGTTGACTCGACAATACCGTCTGTTGCGCCCTCCATACAAGAAACCAACGGGCTCTTCCTCTCATTATGACATTCATTTGTTTGTTTTGGACTTCTTAATAATTCCCTCGTTAAATTGTTGTTACGCGTGCAAGAACATGCATGCTTTTGTTTACTAACCGATAAAAATGTGAGGGCAAACATTAAAGCGGTACGTCTCCAAAACACAATGACATTTGTATACAAATATAGTAATTTGTAGCTTAAAACGTCATATCTTATTAGAAATGATGATAATTCTTATAAATTATCCAGCATCGCAATTTCATGTAAACTTATACACATCTTCAGTTGAAAACTAAGCTGTCGCCATAGTTACCAACGCTAGGGCCCGGTTGTATAAAAGATAATTTAAGTTCAAGCAAATGAAAATGATCTTCAGATCTGAACTTAAAATTTTGGTTGTATAAACATTGATCTAAGTTGATGGCCTCTTCATCTAAGATCAAACCTAACTTGTGAATTCTCTCCAGTTAACTTGATTGAACTTAGATCAGTAGAACTGCAGAATTTACAGAATACTTTCCGAGAAGAAGCAGTGCAGCTTTAAATAAATACAAGGTACGTCCAGAAATTAAGTTCTGTTTGGTAATAAAATTAAATTGTGTACAGATACAGAAAAAATATTTATTGCACAAAATTCCACAACTCGTAAACTGCTTTTCCACATAACTGCAGAAATGTTGTAGGCACAAGTTTTTGTATACCTCCTTCATAGAAGTTTGCCGCCTGTGTCTTCAAAAAGTGGGAAACATTTTTTTTTCAGGTCTTCGTCACTGTTGAAGTGTTGACCGCCAAGGAAAGATTTGAGATGCAAAAACAGATGAAAGTCGCTAGGAGCGAGGTCAGGGCTGAACGGGGATGGTACCCTGTAGGTACCATCCCCTGTAGGTTGTTTTTTGTCGCATTTGCAATGTGTGGTCTTGCGTTGTCGTGTAGAAACATAACACCATTTGACAGCATTCCTCGTCGCTTATTTTGTATAGCGCGGCGCAATCCCAGCATTCAAAAAACGAATCACAGATCTGATTTCACAAGTGGCGGGATTTTCAATCAACACCGACATTGTAAACAAGCACAACAAAGCGTACGTGGCTGACAGCGATCTCACAATGGCACACGTTTCTTCTCCTTGATACAGACCCCGTAGGGGAAGGGATCCGTCCCTTTCAGCTGCCAAAGTGCGGGCGCTGCGGACCCTTAGCACTCGTGGTACCTCTGACGTTACTAGAGGAACATCGGGCCGAACAGCCCAGCCCCTCCTTCGGGAGTTGTTCGGATTGGGATGGTCTCGAGGGGGCAGTGTGTTCCCGATACCCGTGGGAGATTGGGTACGTCTTCGGACAGGGTTGAGGGAAGCCATTAAGTTTCCGGGTACTAGCCTGCTAAGCTAGATCACCAGGCGGCCCCACCGAGGTCATATCGGTAGTCTTCACCTTGAGTGTTGACGCGCGTAAGTGGCGTATCCACTTCCGTCCCGTCTTGTGTCCCTAGGAGCAGATGGGGGGGGGGGGCTTGTTAGGTAACTAGGTCTTGCCCTATGGAAAGCCCCACGGAGGATGCCGAGCGCCCTTTGGGACAGCTCGGATAACTCCCTGGTTGAAAGAGGCCCGGGTCTTGTTCCTACGGGTTCAAAGCTAATGGGAGTAGAACCTCTGGACTCTCCTTGATACAGAGTGTCTAGCGCGCATGTGCGCAACTGCGATAGCAGCGCTGCAGCGGACATAAATTGAAACAGAAGTTACTTTGTGGACGCCCCTGTACTAAATAAAGCATTTTTTATGGTTACTTGTATAAATAATTGGCCTCTTTATTTCACAAAAGTATGTTAAAGATGCATTATTTGTGTTCATAACCTATAAATTTTTATTATTTTCAGAATTCAGTTTACTCTGATATCTCTGATGATTAGAAATTTCAATTTGAAAGGTTTCCTCGTGTTTTCCAACATAGAGGAGAACCTCTCACAGAATTAAATGACAGAAAATTCAAAATGAGATTTCGACTATCAAAGAATGTAGTTGAAGACCAGGAGCATAACAACATACACAATTAAGAACACAAATCCTGAGGAAATACGCACTTAATCCCATACTTATGATCCTTCTCACATTACGATTCTATGTAACTGGAAGCTTCCAAATGGTGATTGGGGATATATTTAATACAGGCGTTTGATAATTATTAGACTCATTCATGATTTTTTTTTTTTTTTACTTTGCTTCAGTTTAACATTCAAAATAATGGTTATTTACCGCCGTAAATTATTTCAATCTGTCGTAATTCTTTTCCTTGCTATAATATGAAGCATATTCAATGAAATTTCTCTCTTAATAATAGCTGGGGGATTTTTTTTACTTATAGTATTATGGTGGTAGCTCTGAATTAAGAGCAGCCATTTTCCTCATGTCTGCCTTTATTGTGTTTTATGGCTAATATATCCTCAGTATTTATTATTAATTGATCTCAAGCCAGGTAACATCGTGTATCTTATCCTTAGCATTCAGATCGATTCAAAAATGAGGTTATGGGTAAATCTTTTGACTTATCCCCAAGGAAAGTAGCTGTAGATGAGAGACTTTTGAAGGAAACTCTTTATTCACAACGTGAAATAGCTAAGAAATTGTGTATTTCACAAAAATCTGTTAGTCGCATTAATCAAGCTTTAACATTCGGTGAGACGTTGACCTCACAAAGAGATGGAAAATGCGGTAGGAAAAGAAAGCTATCACCAAGGATGCAAAGAAAACTTGTGCAGGTGGCAAAACAAAATACAAGAGCAACCAGCACTGACCTCAGTAATAGCAGTACGGTACAGAAATATCAGATGGGAACCTCGCTGGGAGAAGTGTGTAGAGTTACAAGGAGACTATGTTGAAAAACGCCGAGTACTATTTGGACGAGTTACAGAGATGGGAACATCGCTGAGAGAAATGTGTAGAGTTTCAAGGAGACTATGTCGAAAAACGTCGAGTACTATTTGGACGGGTTACAGAGATGGGAACATCGCTGGGAGAAGTGTGTAGAGTTACAAGAAGACTATGTCGAAAAACGCCGAGTACTATTTGGACGGGTTACAGAGATGGGAACATCGCTGGGAGAAGTGTGTAGAGTTACAAGGAGACTATGTCGAAAAACGTCGAGTACTATTTGGACGGGTTACAGAGATGGGAACATCGCAGGGAGAAGTGTGTAGAGTTACAAGGAGACTATGTTGAAAAACGCCGAGTACTATTTGGACGAGTTACAGAGATGGGAACATCGCTGGGAGAAGTGTGTAGAGTTACAAGGAGACTGTGTCGAAAAACGTCGAGTACTATTTGGACGGGTTACAGAGATGGGAACATCGCTGGGAGAAGTGTGTAGAGTTACAAGGAGACTATGTTGAAAAACGTCGAGTACTATTTGGACGTGTTACAGAGATGGGTACATCGCTGGGAGAAGTGTGTAGAGTTACAAGGAGACTATGTTGAAAAATAGGAAAAGCATTTCTAAAATACGTGTTATATACTTTATTAGGTCGAAACTTTTCTGACCATCCTGAAATCTGTCCTGGAATACAGTTAATTTTGTAAAAATGGAAAATGAAGGTATATCTCGGTTAACCAAATATAGAGATGCTTCTATGTACGTCTGCTTCATCAGGTTCTCGAAGTGCCCAGTTGATTCTTGGTAAAGGTGAGTTAACGGAATAAGTTTCTTCAGAAGTTTTCCCCGTCGTATATCGGATAACTAAAAGCTCTATGTACCCAGTGCTCATATTTAGAACCACTTCACTGGTGTGTTGCATTTACTCTACTGTTGTTTCCTTTGTATTTCATGATGGGAATTTGTAATTTTTGGAATGTTCACCGCGTCCCAGTCATACCGGGTTGTTCCTCCCACATCAAAGTCAACATCTGCGGTTTACCAAATAGATCCATGTTATTTGACAAATTCTACCGCAAATGGTTCACCTACATCAAGCATTTGACGGCAACTGGCAGCTACACACGTATCGCTCGCTAAGAAATGACACTGTCTAACAATCCGGCTTAACTTTAAAGTACTCATTGTTGATCTAAAACTGTGAAAAATTATCACATTAAATTTTTGCTTAAAGAATAATACATATTATTATATATTTTTGACAGATTAGCAGTAATGGTATACAGGGTAGAGGTGAAGTTTTGGTAAGTAAATAACACTTGACCATTCCCATTTTATGATTTTAACTTATCGAATTACACGAATGATCATAATTTTTACGGTTATAATTTTTCGCTCTAAAATTCAAATTTATTATATTCTGTTAGCTTAATGTGAAACAAACACGCCATAGTAGTTGCATTGTTGGTACTACTGGTTTCCGCCTGTGAGAACCAGGCAAGTTCAGACCTATTCAGTATCGCCTACCGCTGCAATGGAGGTAACAAGTAGTTAAAGTTGATGTTAGAGGAAGATCCGGAGTTTCTTTCAAAGTAATCACTGCTGATGAAATTTGGCTATATCATTTTGATCATGAGAGCAAACAGCAAAGCTCAGTGTGGAAATCTCCTTCATCACCAACCCCCCAAAAGGAAAAGTGGTTGCTTCTGCTGGGAAAACTGTGGTCATCTAATTCTTTGATATTCATGGAACGGTTAAACAGCATGTTGTACCTGCACACACATCAGTAACTGGAGAATACTACAGGGATGTCCTGAAAACATTGCAAGTCCATATCAGGCGCAAAAGACCACATTTCCGTGAAGCAGGCTGGATGGTGCACCACGATAATGCTTGGCCACATATTGCCAATGTTGTTGCTGAATATCTTACAAAAATCAACGTGAAGTGCATCCCTCACCCTCCCTATAGTCCGGATTTAGCCCCGTAACTCTTTTATATTCCCTAACTTGAAGAAACGTCTTCGTGGGAGACATTATGCATCATTAGAAGCAATGGTGAAACCTGCGGAGGCGATTTTGAAGGATCACTCAAAAAATGGTTTCCAGCATGTCTTTGAAGACTGGCAGAAACGCTGGGAAAAGTACATCACATTCAGGGGAGAGTATTTTGAGAACGACCATAAAAATTATACGGATATGTAAAGGTACGTTGTCAAAAAGGAGTTGTGATCATCCTTTATTGAACAGCTCTTTTACTTTAAGAATTCTATAACAGATGGTTTTTAGACTCATTGTCATATAAACTATTGTTACTCTTTTTCAAGTTGGGAGGACGTGTAAATAACTTCTGACAACAATGAAGGTGCACTGAAAAATTCAATGCCATAGCTGGCATTTGAACCACGAATCTTCTGGTCTACGTCCAGCCAACGTGCCGATATGACATTAAATTCTCCAACTGACTCGTGTTTTTCCTCGGTAAACCACTAGGAGTTCTCATAAACACATGAGACAACTACCTTAATGACGACTTACTATGCTGTAAGTACTTTAAGACCCGGGCTTTATAGTAAACCACTAGGAGTTCTCATAAACACATGAGACAACTGCTTTAATGACGACTTACTATGCTGTAAGTACTTTAAGGCCCGGGCTTTATAGTTAACCACTAGCAGTTCTCATAAACACATGAGACAACTACCTTAATGACGACTTACTATGCTGTAAGTACTTTAAGGCCCGGGCTTTATAGTTAACCACTAGGAGTTCTCATAAACACATGAGACAACTACCTTAATGACGACTTGCTATGCTGTAAGTACTTTAATGCCCGGGCTTTATAGTTAACCACTAGCAGTTCTCATAAACACATGAGACAACTACCTTAATGACGACTTACTATGCTGTAAGTACTTTAAGGCCCGGGCTTTATAGTAAACCACTAGGAGTTCTCATAAACACATGAGACAACTGCTTTAATGACGACTTACTATGCTGTAAGTACTTTAAGGCCCGGGCTTTATAGTTAACCACTAGCAGTTCTCATAAACACATGAGACAACTACCTTAATGACGACTTACTATGCTGTAAGTACTTTAAGGCCCAGACTTTATAGTAAACCACTAGGAGTTCTCATAAACACATGAGACAACTACCTTAATGACGACTTACTATGCTGTAAGTACTTTAAGGCCCGGGCTTTATAGTTAACCACTAGGAGTTCTCATAAACACATGAGACAACTACCTTAATGCCGACTTGCTATGCTGTAAGTACTTTAATGCCCGGGCTTTATAGTAAACCACTAGGAGTTCTCATAAACACATGAGACAACTACCTTAATGACGACTTACTATGCTGTAAGTACTTTAAGGCCCGGGCTTTATAGTTAACCACTAGGAGTTCTCATAAACACATGAGACAACTACCTTAATGGCGACTTACTATGCTGTAAGTACTTTAAGGTCCGGACTTTATAGTAAACCACTAGGAGTTCTCATAAACACATGAGACAACTACCTTAATGTCGACTTACTATGGTGTAAGTACTTTAAGGCCCGGGCTTTATAGTAAACCACTAGGAGTTCTCATAAACACGTGAGACAACTACCTTAATGGCGACTTACTATGCTGTAAGTACTTTAAGACCCGGGCTTTATAGTAAACCACTAGGAGTTCTCATAAACACATGAGACAACTACCTTAATGGCGACTTACTATGCTGTAAGTACTTTAAGGCCCGGGCTTTATAGTAAACCACTAGGAGTTCTCATAAACACATGAGACAACTACCTTAATGACGACTTACTATGCTGTAAGTACTTTAAGACCCGGGCTTTATAGTTAACCACTAGGAGTTCTCATAAACACATGAGACAACTACCTTAATGATGACTAATTATGCTGTAAGTACTTTAAGGCCCGGGCTTTATAGTAAACCACTAGGAGTTCTCATAAACACATGAGACAACTACCTTAATGATGACTTACTATGCTGTAAGTACTTTAAGGCCCGGGCTTTATAGTAAACCACTAGGAGTTCTCATAAACACATGAGACAACTACCTTAATGACGACTTACTATGCTGTAAGTACTTTAAGACCCGGGCTTTATAGTTAACAACTAGGAGTTCTCATAAACACATGAGACAACTACCTTAATGATGACTTACTATGCTGTAAGTACTTTAAGGCCCGGGCTTTATAGTAAACCACTAGGAGTTCTCATAAACACATGAGACAACTACCTTAATGACGACTTACTATGCTGTAAGTACTTCAAGGTCCGGACTTTATAGTAAACCGCTAGGAGTTCTAATAAACACATGAGACAACTACCTTAATGGCGACTTACTATGCTGTAAGTACTTTAAGGCCCGGCTTTATAGTAAACCACTAGGAGTTCTCATAAACACACGAGACAACTACCTTAATGACGACTTACTATGCTGTAAGTACTTTAAGGCCCGGGCTTTATAGTAAACCACTAGGAGTTCTCATAAACACATGAGACAACTACCTTAATGACGACTTACTATGCTGTAAGTACTTTAAGGCCCGGGCTTTATAGTAAACCACTAGGAGTTCTCATAAACACGTGAGACAACTACCTTAATGACGACTTACTATGCTGTAAGTACTTTAAGGCCCGGGCTTTATAGTAAACCACTAGGAGTTCTCATAAACACATGAGACAACTACCTTAATGGCGACTTACTATGCTGTAAGTACGTTAAGTCCCGGGCTTTATAGTAAACCACTAGGAGTTCTCATAAACACATGAGACAACTACCTTAATGGCGACTTACTATGCTGTAAGTACTTTAAGGCCCGGGCTTTATAGTAAACCACTAGGAGTTCTCATAAACACATGAGACAACTACCTTAATGGCGACTTAATATGCTGTAAGTACTTTAAGGTCCGGGCTTTATAGTAAATCACTAGGAGTTCTCATAAACACATGAGACAACTACCTTAATGTCGACTTACTATGCTGTAAGTACTGTAAGACCAGGGCTTTATAGTAAACCACTAGGAGTTCTCATAAACACATGAGACAACTACCTTAATGACGACTTACTCTGCTGTAAGTACTTTAAGGCCCGGGCTTTATAGTAAACCACTAGGAGTTCTCATAAACACATGAGACAACTACCTTAATGGCGACTAACTATGCTGTAAGTACTGTAAGACCCGGGCTTTATAGTAAACCACTAGAAGTTCTCATAAACACATGAGACAACTACCTTAATGACGACTTACTATGCTGTAAGTACTTTAAGGCCCGGGCTTTATAGTAAACCACTAGGAGTTCTCATAAACACATGAGACAACTACCTTAATGGCGACTTACTATGCTGTAAGTACTTTAAGGCCCGGGCTTTATAGTAAACCACTAGGAGTTCTCATAAACACATGAGACAACTACCTTAATGGCGACTTACTATGCTGTAAGTACTGTAAGACCCGGGCTTTATAGTAAACCACTAGAAGTTCTCATAAACACATGAGACAACTACCTTAATGACGACTTACTATGCTGTAAGTACTTTAAGGCCCGGGCTTTATAGTAAACCACTAGGAGCTCTCATAAACACATGAGACAACTACCTTAATGGCGACTTACTATACTGTAAGTACTTAAAGGCCCGGGCTTTATAGTAAACCACTAGGAGTTCTCATAAACACATGAGACAACTACCTTAATGACGACTTACTATGCTGTAAGTACTTTAACGCCCGGGCTTTATAGTAAACCACTAGGAGCTCTCATAAACTCATGAGACAACTACCTTAATGTCGACTTACTATGCTGTAAGTACTGTAAGACCCGGGCTTTATAGTAAACCACTAGGAGTTCTCATAAACACATGAGACTTACTATGGCGACTTACTATGCTGTAAGTACTGTAAGACCCGGGCTTTATAGTAAACCACTAGGAGTTCTCATAAACACATGAGACAACTACCTTAATGGCGACCTACTATGCTGTAAGTACTTTAAGGCCCGGGCTTTATAGTAAACCACTAGGAGTTCTCATAAACACATGAGACAACTACCTTAATGGCGACTTACTATGCTGTAAGTACTTTAAGGCCCGGTCTTTATAGTAAACCACTAGGAGTTCTCATAAACAATTGAGACAACTACCTTAATGGCGACTTACTATACTGTAAGTACTTTAAAGCCCGGGCTTTATAGTAAACCACTAGGAGCTCTCATAAACTCATGAGACAACTACCTTAATGTCGACTTACTATGCTGTAAGTACTGTAAGACCCGGGCTTTATAGTAAACCACTAGGAGTTCTCATAAACACATGAGACTTACTATGGCGACTTACTATGCTGTAAGTACTGTAACACCCGGGCTTTATAGTAAACCACTAGGAGTTCTCATAAACACATGAGACAACTACCCTAATGATGACTTACTATGCTGTAAGTACTTTAAGGCCCGGGCTTTATAGTAAACCACTAATAGTTCTCATAAACACATGAGACAACTACCTTAATGACGACTTACTATGCTGTAAGTACTTTAAGGTCCGGGCTTTGTAGTAAATCACTAGGAGTTCTCATAAACACATGAGACAACTACCTTAATGACGACTTACTATGCTGTAAGTACTTTAAGGCCCGGGCTTTATAGTAAACCACTAGGAGTTCTCATAAACACACGAGACAACTACCTTAATGACGACTTACTATGCTGTAAGTACTTTAAGGCCCGGGCTTTATAGTAAACCACTAGGAGCTCTCATAAACACATGAGACAACTACCTTAATGTCGACTTACTATGCTGTAAGTACTGTAAGACCCGGGCTTTAAAGTAAACCACTAGGAGTTCTCATAAACACATGAGACAACTACCTTAATGGCGACTTACTATGCTGTAAGTACTTTAAGGCCCGGGCTTTATAGTTAACCACTAGGAGTTCTCATAAACACATGAGACAACTACCTTAATGACGACTTGCTATGCTGTAAGTACTTTAATGCCCGGGCTTTATAGTTAACCACTAGCAGTTCTCATAAACACATGAGACAACTACCTTAATGACGACTTACTATGCTGTAAGTACTTTAAGGCCCGGGCTTTATAGTAAACCACTAGGAGTTCTCATAAACACATGAGACAACTGCTTTAATGACGACTTACTATGCTGTAAGTACTTTAAGGCCCGGGCTTTATAGTTAACCACTAGCAGTTCTCATAAACACATGAGACAACTACCTTAATGACGACTTACTATGCTGTAAGTACTTTAAGGCCCAGACTTTATAGTAAACCACTAGGAGTTCTCATAAACACATGAGACAACTACCTTAATGACGACTTACTATGCTGTAAGTACTTTAAGGCCCGGGCTTTATAGTTAACCACTAGGAGTTCTCATAAACACATGAGACAACTACCTTAATGACGACTTGCTATGCTGTAAGTACTTTAATGCCCGGGCTTTATAGTAAACCACTAGGAGTTCTCATAAACACATGAGACAACTACCTTAATGACGACTTACTATGCTGTAAGTACTTTAAGGCCCGGGCTTTATAGTTAACCACTAGGAGTTCTCATAAACACATGAGACAACTACCTTAATGGCGACTTACTATGCTGTAAGTACTTTAAGGTCCGGACTTTATAGTAAACCACTAGGAGTTCTCATAAACACATGAGACAACTACCTTAATGTCGACTTACTATGGTGTAAGTACTTTAAGGCCCGGGCTTTATAGTAAACCACTAGGAGTTCTCATAAACACGTGAGACAACTACCTTAATGGCGACTTACTATGCTGTAAGTACTTTAAGACCCGGGCTTTATAGTAAACCACTAGGAGTTCTCATAAACACATGAGACAACTACCTTAATGGCGACTTACTATGCTGTAAGTACTTTAAGGCCCGGGCTTTATAGTAAACCACTAGGAGTTCTCATAAACACATGAGACAACTACCTTAATGACGACTTACTATGCTGTAAGTACTTTAAGACCCGGGCTTTATAGTAAACCACTAGGAGTTCTCATAAACACATGAGACAACTACCTTAATGATGACTTATTATGCTGTAAGTACTTTAAGGCCCGGGCTTTATAGTAAACCACTAGGAGTTCTCATAAACACATGAGACAACTACCTTAATGATGACTTACTATGCTGTAAGTACTTTAAGGCCCGGGCTTTATAGTAAACCACTAGGAGTTCTCATAAACACATGAGACAACTACCTTAATGACGACTTACTATGCTGTAAGTACTTTAAGACCCGGGCTTTATAGTTAACCACTAGGAGTTCTCATAAACACATGAGACAACTACCTTAATGATGACTTACTATGCTGTAAGTACTTTAAGGCCCGGGCTTTATAGTAAACCACTAGGAGTTCTCATAAACACATGAGACAACTACCTTAATGACGACTTACTATGCTGTAAGTACTTCAAGGTCCGGACTTTATAGTAAACCGCTAGGAGTTCTAATAAACACATGAGACAACTACCTTAATGGCGACTTACTATGCTGTAAGTACTTTAAGGCCCGGCTTTATAGTAAACCACTAGGAGTTCTCATAAACACACGAGACAACTACCTTAATGACGACTTACTATGCTGTAAGTACTTTAAGGCCCGGGCTTTATAGTAAACCACTAGGAGTTCTCATAAACACATGAGACAACTACCTTAATGACGACTTACTATGCTGTAAGTACTTTAAGGCCCGGGCTTTATAGTAAACCACTAGGAGTTCTCATAAACACGTGAGACAACTACCTTAATGACGACTTACTATGCTGTAAGTACTTTAAGGCCCGGGCTTTATAGTAAACCACTAGGAGTTCTCATAAACACATGAGACAACTACCTTAATGGCGACTTACTATGCTGTAAGTACTTTAAGTCCCGGGCTTTATAGTAAACCACTAGGAGTTCTCATAAACACACGAGACAACTACCTTAATGGCGACTTACTATGCTGTAAGTACTTTAAGGCCCGGGCTTTATAGTAAACCACTAGGAGTTCTCATAAACACATGAGACAACTACCTTAATGGCGACTTAATATGCTGTAAGTACTTTAAGGTCCGGGCTTTATAGTAAATCACTAGGAGTTCTCATAAACACATGAGACAACTACCTTAATGTCGACTTACTATGCTGTAAGTACTGTAAGACCAGGGCTTTATAGTAAACCACTAGGAGTTCTCATAAACACATGAGACAACTACCTTAATGACGACTTACTCTGCTGTAAGTACTTTAAGGCCCGGGCTTTATAGTAAACCACTAGGAGTTCTCATAAACACATGAGACAACTACCTTAATGGCGACTAACTATGCTGTAAGTACTGTAAGACCCGGGCTTTATAGTAAACCACTAGAAGTTCTCATAAACACATGAGACAACTACCTTAATGACGACTTACTATGCTGTAAGTACTTTAAGGCCCGGGCTTTATAGTAAACCACTAGGAGTTCTCATAAACACATGAGACAACTACCTTAATGGCGACTTACTATGCTGTAAGTACTTTAAGGCCCGGGCTTTATAGTAAACCACTAGGAGTTCTCATAAACACATGAGACAACTACCTTAATGGCGACTTACTATGCTGTAAGTACTGTAAGACCCGGGCTTTATAGTAAACCACTAGAAGTTCTCATAAACACATGAGACAACTACCTTAATGACGACTTACTATGCTGTAAGTACTTTAAGGCCCGGGCTTTATAGTAAACCACTAGGAGCTCTCATAAACACATGAGACAACTACCTTAATGGCGACTTACTATACTGTAAGTACTTAAAGGCCCGGGCTTTATAGTAAACCACTAGGAGTTCTCATAAACACATGAGACAACTACCTTAATGACGACTTACTATGCTGTAAGTACTTTAACGCCCGGGCTTTATAGTAAACCACTAGGAGCTCTCATAAACTCATGAGACAACTACCTTAATGTCGACTTACTATGCTGTAAGTACTGTAAGACCCGGGCTTTATAGTAAACCACTAGGAGTTCTCATAAACACATGAGACTTACTATGGCGACTTACTATGCTGTAAGTACTGTAAGACCCGGGCTTTATAGTAAACCACTAGGAGTTCTCATAAACACATGAGACAACTACCTTAATGGCGACTTACTATGCTGTAAGTACTTTAAGGCCCGGGCTTTATAGTAAACCACTAGGAGTTCTCATAAACACATGAGACAACTACCTTAATGGCGACTTACTATGCTGTAAGTACTTTAAGGCCCGGTCTTTATAGTAAACCACTAGGAGTTCTCATAAACAATTGAGACAACTACCTTAATGGCGACTTACTATACTGTAAGTACTTTAAAGCCCGGGCTTTATAGTAAACCACTAGGAGCTCTCATAAACTCATGAGACAACTACCTTAATGTCGACTTACTATGCTGTAAGTACTGTAAGACCCGGGCTTTATAGTAAACCACTAGGAGTTCTCATAAACACATGAGACTTACTATGGCGACTTACTATGCTGTAAGTACTGTAAGACCCGGGCTTTATAGTAAACCACTAGGAGTTCTCATAAACACATGAGACAACTACCCTAATGATGACTTACTATGCTGTAAGTACTTTAAGGCCCGGGCTTTATAGTAAACCACTAATAGTTCTCATAAACACATGAGACAACTACCTTAATGACGACTTACTATGCTGTAAGTACTTTAAGGTCCGGGCTTTGTAGTAAATCACTAGGAGTTCTCATAAACACATGAGACAACTACCTTAATGACGACTTACTATGCTGTAAGTACTTTAAGGCCCGGGCTTTATAGTAAACCACTAGGAGTTCTCATAAACACACGAGACAACTACCTTAATGACGACTTACTATGCTGTAAGTACTTTAAGGCCCGGGCTTTATAGTAAACCACTAGGAGCTCTCATAAACACATGAGACAACTACCTTAATGTCGACTTACTATGCTGTAAGTACTGTAAGACCCGGGCTTTAAAGTAAACCACTAGGAGTTCTCATAAACACATGAGACAACTACCTTAATGGCGACTTACTATGCTGTAAGTACTGTAAGACCCGGGCTTTATAGTAAACCACTAGGAGTTCTCATAAACACATGAGACAACTACCTTAATGACGACTTACTATGCTGTAAGTACTTTAAGGCCCGGGCTTTATAGTAAACCACTAGGAGCTCTCATAAACACATGAGACAACTACCTTAATGGCGACTTACTATACTGTAAGTACTTTAATGCCCGGGCTTTATAGTAAACCACTAGGAGTTCTCATAAACACATGAGACAACTACCTTAATGACGACTTACTATGCTGTAAGTACTTTAAAGCCCGGGCTTTATAGTAAACCACTAGGAGTTCTCATAAACACATGAGACAACTACCTTAATGACGACTTACTATGCTGTAAGTACTTTAAGGCCCGGGCTTTATAGTTAACCACTAGCAGTTCTCATAAACACATGAGACAACTACCTTAATGACGACTTACTATGCTGTAAGTACTTTAAGGCCCAGACTTTATAGTAAACCACTAGGAGTTCTCATAAACACATGAGACAACTACCTTAATGACGACTTACTATGCTGTAAGTACTTTAAGGCCCGGGCTTTATAGTTAACCACTAGGAGTTCTCATAAACACATGAGACAACTACCTTAATGACGACTTGCTATGCTGTAAGTACTTTAATGCCCGGGCTTTATAGTAAACCACTAGGAGTTCTCATAAACACATGAGACAACTACCTTAATGACGACTTACTATGCTGTAAGTACTTTAAGGCCCGGGCTTTATAGTTAACCACTAGGAGTTCTCATAAACACATGAGACAACTACCTTAATGGCGACTTACTATGCTGTAAGTACTTTAAGGTCCGGACTTTATAGTAAACCACTAGGAGTTCTCATAAACACATGAGACAACTACCTTAATGTCGACTTACTATGGTGTAAGTACTTTAAGGCCCGGGCTTTATAGTAAACCACTAGGAGTTCTCATAAACACGTGAGACAACTACCTTAATGGCGACTTACTATGCTGTAAGTACTTTAAGACCCGGGCTTTATAGTAAACCACTAGGAGTTCTCATAAACACATGAGACAACTACCTTAATGGCGACTTACTATGCTGTAAGTACTTTAAGGCCCGCGCTTTATAGTAAACCACTAGGAGTTCTCATAAACACATGAGACAACTACCTTAATGACGACTTACTATGCTGTAAGTACTTTAAGACCCGGGCTTTATAGTTAACCACTAGGAGTTCTCATAAACACATGAGACAACTACCTTAATGATGACTTATTATGCTGTAAGTACTTTAAGGCCCGGGCTTTATAGTAAACCACTAGGAGTTCTCATAAACACATGAGACAACTACCTTAATGATGACTTACTATGCTGTAAGTACTTTAAGGCCCGGGCTTTATAGTAAACCACTAGGAGTTCTCATAAACACATGAGACAACTACCTTAATGACGACTTACTATGCTGTAAGTACTTTAAGACCCGGGCTTTATAGTTAACCACTAGGAGTTCTCATAAACACATGAGACAACTACCTTAATGATGACTTACTATGCTGTAAGTACTTTAAGGCCCGGGCTTTATAGTAAACCACTAGGAGTTCTCATAAACACATGAGACAACTACCTTAATGACGACTTACTATGCTGTAAGTACTTCAAGGTCCGGACTTTATAGTAAACCGCTAGGAGTTCTAATAAACACATGAGACAACTACCTTAATGGCGACTTACTATGCTGTAAGTACTTTAAGGCCCGGCTTTATAGTAAACCACTAGGAGTTCTCATAAACACACGAGACAACTACCTTAATGACGACTTACTATGCTGTAAGTACTTTAAGGCCCGGGCTTTATAGTAAACCACTAGGAGTTCTCATAAACACATGAGACAACTACCTTAATGACGACTTACTATGCTGTAAGTACTTTAAGGCCCGGGCTTTATAGTAAACCACTAGGAGTTCTCATAAACACATGAGACAACTACCTTAATGACGACTTACTATGCTGTAAGTACTTTAAGGCCCGGGCTTTATAGTAAACCACTAGGAGTTCTCATAAACACATGAGACAACTACCTTAATGGCGACTTACTATGCTGTAAGTACTTTAAGTCCCGGGCTTTATAGTAAACCACTAGGAGTTCTCATAAACACATGAGACAACTACCTTAATGGCGACTTACTATGCTGTAAGTACTTTAAGGCCCGGGCTTTATAGTAAACCACTAGGAGTTCTCATAAACACATGAGACAACTACCTTAATGGCGACTTAATATGCTGTAAGTACTTTAAGGTCCGGGCTTTATAGTAAATCACTAGGAGTTCTCATAAACACATGAGACAACTACCTTAATGTCGACTTACTATGCTGTAAGTACTGTAAGACCAGGGCTTTATAGTAAACCACTAGGAGTTCTCATAAACACATGAGACAACTACCTTAATGACGACTTACTCTGCTGTAAGTACTTTAAGGCCCGGGCTTTATAGTAAACCACTAGGAGTTCTCATAAACACATGAGACAACTACCTTAATGGCGACTAACTATGCTGTAAGTACTGTAAGACCCGGGCTTTATAGTAAACCACTAGAAGTTCTCATAAACACATGAGACAACTACCTTAATGACGACTTACTATGCTGTAAGTACTTTAAGGCCCGGGCTTTATAGTAAACCACTAGGAGTTCTCATAAACACATGAGACAACTACCTTAATGGCGACTTACTATGCTGTAAGTACTTTAAGGCCCGGGCTTTATAGTAAACCACTAGGAGTTCTCATAAACACATGAGACAACTACCTTAATGGCGACTTACTATGCTGTAAGTACTGTAAGACCCGGGCTTTATAGTAAACCACTAGAAGTTCTCATAAACACATGAGACAACTACCTTAATGACCACTTACTATGCTGTAAGTACTTTAAGGCCCGGGCTTTATAGTAAACCACTAGGAGCTCTCATAAACACATGAGACAACTACCTTAATGGCGACTTACTATACTGTAAGTACTTAAAGGCCCGGGCTTTATAGTAAACCACTAGGAGTTCTCATAAACACATGAGACAACAACCTTAATGACGACTTACTATGCTGTAAGTACTTTAACGCCCGGGCTTTATAGTAAACCACTAGGAGCTCTCATAAACTCATGAGACAACTACCTTAATGTCGACTTACTATGCTGTAAGTACTGTAAGACCCGGGCTTTATAGTAAACCACTAGGAGTTCTCATAAACACATGAGACTTACTATGGCGACTTACTATGCTGTAAGTACTGTAAGACCCGGGCTTTATAGTAAACCACTAGGAGTTCTCATAAACACTTGAGACAACTACCTTAATGGCGACTTACTATGCTGTAAGTACTTTAAGGCCCGGGCTTTATAGTAAACCACTAGGAGTTCTCATAAACACATGAGACAACTACCTTAATGGCGACTTACTATGCTGTAAGTACTTTAAGGCCCGGTCTTTATAGTAAACCACTAGGAGTTCTCATAAACAATTGAGACAACTACCTTAATGGCGACTTACTATACTGTAAGTACTTTAAAGCCCGGGCTTTATAGTAAACCACTAGGAGCTCTCATAAACTCATGAGACAACTACCTTAATGTCGACTTACTATGCTGTAAGTACTGTAAGACCCGGGCTTTATAGTAAACCACTAGGAGTTCTCATAAACACATGAGACTTACTATGGCGACTTACTATGCTGTAAGTACTGTAAGACCCGGGCTTTATAGTAAACCACTAGGAGTTCTCATAAACACATGAGACAACTACCCTAATGATGACTTACTATGCTGTAAGTACTTTAAGGCCCGGGCTTTATAGTAAACCACTAATAGTTCTCATAAACACATGAGACAACTACCTTAATGACGACTTACTATGCTGTAAGTACTTTAAGGTCCGGGCTTTGTAGTAAATCACTAGGAGTTCTCATAAACACATGAGACAACTACCTTAATGACGACTTACTATGCTGTAAGTACTTTAAGGCCCGGGCTTTATAGTAAACCACTAGGAGTTCTCATAAACACACGAGACAACTACCTTAATGACGACTTACTATGCTGTAAGTACTTTAAGGCCCGGGCTTTATAGTAAACCACTAGGAGCTCTCATAAACACATGAGACAACTACCTTAATGTCGACTTACTATGCTGTAAGTACTGTAAGACCCGGGCTTTAAAGTAAACCACTAGGAGTTCTCATAAACACATGAGACAACTACCTTAATGGCGACTTACTATGCTGTAAGTACTGTAAGACCCGGGCTTTATAGTAAACCACTAGGAGTTCTCATAAACACATGAGACAACTACCTTAATGACGACTTACTATGCTGTAAGTACTTTAAGGCCCGGGCTTTATAGTAAACCACTAGGAGCTCTCATAAACACATGAGACAACTACCTTAATGGCGACTTACTATACTGTAAGTACTTTAAGGCCCGGGCTTTATAGTAAACCACTAGGAGTTCTCATAAACACATGAGACAACTACCTTAATGACGACTTACTATGCTGTAAGTACTTTAAAGCCCGGGCTTTATAGTAAACCACTAGGAGTTCTCATAAACACATGAGACAACTACCTTAATGACGACTTACTATGCTGTAAGTACTTTAAGGCCCGGGCTTTATAGTAAACCACTAGGAGTTCTCATAAACACATGAGACAACTACCTTAATGGCGACTTACTATGCTGTAAGTACTTTAAGGCCCGGGCTTTATAGTAAACCACTAGGAGTTCTCATAAACACATGAGACAACTACCTTAATGGCGACTTACTATGCTGTAAGTACTTTAAGGCCCGGGCTTAATAGTAAACCACTAGGAGTTCTCATAAACACATGAGACAACTACCTTAATGGCGACTTACTATGCTGTAAGTACTTTAAGGCCCGGTCTTTATAGTAAACCACTAGGAGTTCTCATAAACACATGAGACAACTACCTTAATGGCGACTTACTATACTGTAAGTACTTTAAGGCCCGGGCTTTATAGTAAACCACTAGGAGCTCTCATAAACTCATGAGACAACTACCTTAATGTCGACTTACTATGCTGTAAGTACTGTAAGACCCGGGCTTTATAGTAAACCACTAGGAGTTCTCATAAACACATGAGACAACTACCTTAATGGCGACTTACTATGCTGTAAGTACTGTAAGACCCGGGCTTTATAGTAAACCACTAGGAGTTCTCATAAACACATGCGACAACTACCTTAATGATGACTTTCTATGCTGTAAGTACTTTAAGGCCCGTGCTTTATAGTAAACCACAAATAGTTCTCATAAACACATGAGACAACTACCTTAATGACGACTTACTATGCTGTAAGTACTTTAAGGCCCGGGCTTTATAGTAAACCACTAGGAGTTCTCATAAACACATGAGACAACTACCTTAATGGCGACTTACTATGCTGTAAGTACTTTAAGGCCCGGGCTTTATAGTAAACCACTAGGAGTTCTCATAAAGACATGAGACAACTACCTTAATGGCGACTTACTATGCTGTAAGTACTTTAAGGCCCGGGCTTTATAGTAAACCACTAGGAGTTCTCATAAAGACATGAGACAACTACCTTAATGACGACTTACTATGCTGTAAGTACTTTAAGGCCCGGGCTTTATAGTAATTCACTAGGAGTTCTCATAAACAATGAGACAACTACCTTAATGGCGACTTACTATGCTGTAAGTACTTTAAGGCCCGGGCTTTATAGTAAACCACTAGGAGTTCTCATAAACACATGAGACAACTACCTTAATGGCGACTTACTATGCTGTAAGTACTTTAAGGCCCGGGCTTTATAGTAAACCACTAGGAGTTCTCATAAAGACATGAGACAACTACCTTAATGACGACTTACTATGCTGTAAGTACTTTAAGGCCCGGGCTTTATAGTAAACCACTAGGAGTTCTCATAAACACATGAGACAACTACCTTAATGGCGACTTACTATGCTGTAAGTACTGTAAGACCCGGGCTTTATAGTAAACCACTAGGAGTTCTCATAAACACATGAGACAACTACCTTAATGATGACTTTCTATGCTGTAAGTACTTTAAGGCCCGTGCTTTATAGTAAACCACTAATAGTTCTCATAAACACATGAGACAACTAGCTTAATGACGACTTACTATGCTGTAAGTACTTTAAGGCCCGGGCTTTATAGTAAACCACTAGGAGTTCTCATAAAGACATGAGACAACTACCTTAATGGCGACTTACTATGCTGTAAGTACTTTAAGGCCCGGGCTTTATAGTAAACCACTAGGAGTTCTCATAAACACATGAGACAACTACCTTAATGACGACTTACTATGCTGTAAGTACTTCAAGGTCCGGACTTTATAGTAAACCGCTAGGAGTTCTAATAAACACATGAGACAACTACCTTAATGGCGACTTACTATGCTGTAAGTACTTTAAGGCCCGGCTTTATAGTAAACCACTAGGAGTTCTCATAAACACACGAGACAACTACCTTAATGACGACTTACTATGCTGTAAGTACTTTAAGGCCCGGGCTTTATAGTAAACCACTAGGAGTTCTCATAAACACATGAGACAACTACCTTAATGACGACTTACTATGCTGTAAGTACTTTAAGGCCCGGGCTTTATAGTAAACCACTAGGAGTTCTCATAAACACGTGAGACAACTACCTTAATGACGACTTACTATGCTGTAAGTACTTTAAGGCCCGGGCTTTATAGTAAACCACTAGGAGTTCTCATAAACACATGAGACAACTACCTTAATGGCGACTTACTATGCTGTAAGTACTTTAAGTCCCGGGCTTTATAGTAAACCACTAGGAGTTCTCATAAACACATGAGACAACTACCTTAATGGCGACTTACTATGCTGTAAGTACTTTAAGGCCCGGGCTTTATAGTAAACCACTAGGAGTTCTCATAAACACATGAGACAACTACCTTAATGGCGACTTAATATGCTGTAAGTACTTTAAGGTCCGGGCTTTATAGTAAATCACTAGGAGTTCTCATAAACACATGAGACAACTACCTTAATGTCGACTTACTATGCTGTAAGTACTGTAAGACCAGGGCTTTATAGTAAACCACAAGGAGTTCTCATAAACACATGAGACAACTACCTTAATGACGACTTACTCTGCTGTAAGTACTTTAAGGCCCGGGCTTTATAGTAAACCACTAGGAGTTCTCATAAACACATGAGACAACTACCTTAATGGCGACTAACTATGCTGTAAGTACTGTAAGACCCGGGCTTTATAGTAAACCACTAGAAGTTCTCATAAACACATGAGACAACTACCTTAATGACGACTTACTATGCTGTAAGTACTTTAAGGCCCGGGCTTTATAGTAAACCACTAGGAGTTCTCATAAACACATGAGACAACTACCTTAATGGCGACTTACTATGCTGTAAGTACTTTAAGGCCCGGGCTTTATAGTAAACCACTAGGAGTTCTCATAAACACATGAGACAACTACCTTAATGGCGACTTACTATGCTGTAAGTACTGTAAGACCCGGGCTTTATAGTAAACCACTAGAAGTTCTCATAAACACATGAGACAACTACCTTAATGACCACTTACTATGCTGTAAGTACTTTAAGGCCCGGGCTTTATAGTAAACCACTAGGAGCTCTCATAAACACATGAGACAACTACCTTAATGGCGACTTACTATACTGTAAGTACTTAAAGGCCCGGGCTTTATAGTAAACCACTAGGAGTTCTCATAAACACATGAGACAACTACCTTAATGACGACTTACTATGCTGTAAGTACTTTAACGCCCGGGCTTTATAGTAAACCACTAGGAGCTCTCATAAACTCATGAGACAACTACCTTAATGTCGACTTACTATGCTGTAAGTACTGTAAGACCCGGGCTTTATAGTAAACCACTAGGAGTTCTCATAAACACATGAGACTTACTATGGCGACTTACTATGCTGTAAGTACTGTAAGACCCGGGCTTTATAGTAAACCACTAGGAGTTCTCATAAACACTTGAGACAGCTACCTTAATGGCGACTTACTATGCTGTAAGTACTTTAAGGCCCGGGCTTTATAGTAAACCACTAGGAGTTCTCATAAACACATGAGACAACTACCTTAATGGCGACTTACTATGCTGTAAGTACTTTAAGGCCCGGTCTTTATAGTAAACCACTAGGAGTTCTCATAAACAATTGAGACAACTACCTTAATGGCGACTTACTATACTGTAAGTACTTTAAAGCCCGGGCTTTATAGTAAACCACTAGGAGCTCTCATAAACTCATGAGACAACTACCTTAATGTCGACTTACTATGCTGTAAGTACTGTAAGACCCGGGCTTTATAGTAAACCACTAGGAGTTCTCATAAACACATGAGACTTACTATGGCGACTTACTATGCTGTAAGTACTGTAAGACCCGGGCTTTATAGTAAACCACTAGGAGTTCTCATAAACACATGAGACAACTACCCTAATGATGACTTACTATGCTGTAAGTACTTTAAGGCCCGGGCTTTATAGTAAACCACTAATAGTTCTCATAAACACATGAGACAACTACCTTAATGACGACTTACTATGCTGTAAGTACTTTAAGGTCCGGGCTTTGTAGTAAATCACTAGGAGTTCTCATAAACACATGAGACAACTACCTTAATGACGACTTACTATGCTGTAAGTACTTTAAGGCCCGGGCTTTATAGTAAACCACTAGGAGCTCTCATAAACACATGAGACAACTACCTTAATGTCGACTTACTATGCTGTAAGTACTGTAAGACCCGGGCTTTAAAGTAAACCACTAGGAGTTCTCATAAACACATGAGACAACTACCTTAATGGCGACTTACTATGCTGTAAGTACTGTAAGACCCGGGCTTTATAGTAAACCACTAGGAGTTCTCATAAACACATGAGACAACTACCTTAATGACGACTTACTATGCTGTAAGTACTTTAAGGCCCGGGCTTTATAGTAAACCACTAGGAGCTCTCATAAACACATGAGACAACTACCTTAATGGCGACTTACTATACTGTAAGTACTTTAAGGCCCGGGCTTTATAGTAAACCACTAGGAGTTCTCATAAACACATGAGACAACTACCTTAATGACGACTTACTATGCTGTAAGTACTTTAAAGCCCGGGCTTTATAGTAAACCACTAGGAGTTCTCATAAACACATGAGACAACTACCTTAATGACGACTTACTATGCTGTAAGTACTTTAAGGCCCGGGCTTTATAGTAAACCACTAGGAGTTCTCATAAACACATGAGACAACTACCTTAATGGCGACTTACTATGCTGTAAGTACTTTAAGGCCCGGGCTTTATAGTAAACCACTAGGAGTTCTCATAAACACATGAGACAACTACCTTAATGGCGACTTACTATGCTGTAAGTACTTTAAGGCCCGGGCTTAATAGTAAACCACTAGGAGTTCTCATAAACACATGAGACAACTACCTTAATGGCGACTTACTATGCTGTAAGTACTTTAAGGCCCGGTCTTTATAGTAAACCACTAGGAGTTCTCATAAACACATGAGACAACTACCTTGATGGCGACTTACTATACTGTAAGTACTTTAAGGCCCGGGCTTTATAGTAAACCACTAGGAGCTCTCATAAACTCATGAGACAACTACCTTAATGTCGACTTACTATGCTGTAAGTACTGTAAGACCCGGGCTTTATAGTAAACCACTAGGAGTTCTCATAAACACATGAGACAACTACCTTAATGGCGACTTACTATGCTGTAAGTACTGTAAGACCCGGGCTTTATAGTAAACCACTAGGAGTTCTCATAAACACATGCGACAACTACCTTAATGATGACTTTCTATGCTGTAAGTACTTTAAGGCCCGTGCTTTATAGTAAACCACTAATAGTTCTCATAAACACATGAGACAACTACCTTAATGACGACTTACTATGCTGTAAGTACTTTAAGGCCCGGGCTTTATAGTAAACCACTAGGAGTTCTCATAAAGACATGAGACAACTACCTTAATGGCGACTTACTATGCTGTAAGTACTTTAAGGCCCGGGCTTTATAGTAAACCACTAGGAGTTCTCATAAAGACATGAGACAACTACCTTAATGGCGACTTACTATGCTGTAAGTACTTTAAGGCCCGGGCTTTATAGTAAACCACTAGGAGTTCTCATAAAGACATGAGACAACTACCTTAATGACGACTTACTATGCTGTAAGTACTTTAAGGCCCGGGCTTTATAGTAAACCACTAGGAGTTCTCATAAACAATGAGACAACTACCTTAATGGCGACTTACTATGCTGTAAGTACTTTAAGGCCCGGGCTTTATAGTAAACCACTAGGAGTTCTCATAAACACATGAGACAACTACCTTAATGGCGACTTACTATGCTGTAAGTACTTTAAGGCCCGGGCTTTATAGTAAACCACTAGGAGTTCTCATAAAGACATGAGACAACTACCTTAATGACGACTTACTATGCTGTAAGTACTTTAAGGCCCGGGCTTTATAGTAAACCACTAGGAGTTCTCATAAACACATGAGACAACTACCTTAATGGCGACTTACTATGCTGTAAGTACTGTAAGACCCGGGCTTTATAGTAAACCACTAGGAGTTCTCATAAACACATGAGACAACTACCTTAATGATGACTTTCTATGCTGTAAGTACTTTAAGGCCCGTGCTTTATAGTAAACCACTAATAGTTCTCATAAACACATGAGACAACTAGCTTAATGACGACTTACTATGCTGTAAGTACTTTAAGGCCCGGGCTTTATAGTAAACCACTAGGAGTTCTCATAAAGACATGAGACAACTACCTTAATGGCGACTTACTATGCTGTAAGTACTTTAAGGCCCGGGCTTTATAGTAAACCACTAGGAGTTCTCATAAAGACATGAGACAACTACCTTAATGGCGACTTACTATGCTGTAGGTACTTTAAGGCCCGTGCTTTATAGTAAACCACTAGGAGTTCTCATAAACACATGAGACAACTACCTTAATGACGACTTACTATGCTGTAAGTACTTTAAGGCCCGGGCTTTATAGTAAACCACTAGGAGTTCTCATAAACACGTGAGACAACTACCTTAATGACGACTTACTATGCTGTAAGTACTTTAAGGCCCGGACTCTATAGTAAACCACTAGGAGTTCTCATAAACACATGAGACAACTACCTTAATGACGACTTACTATGCTGTAAGTACTTTAAGACCCGGGCTTTATAGTAAACCACTAGGAGTTCTCATAAACACATGAGACAACTACCTTAATGACGAGTTACTATGCTGTAAGTACTTTAAGGCCCGGGCTTTATAGTTCGGACCACTATTAGGTACATTTAATGGAAATTAATTGTTCTTTCACACTAGTCGTGTGTAGGACGCACTATGGAAGGGTAGAGCCAGACTGGAAAATTTAATGCCCTAGCCGGGACATGAACCACGAAAATTCTGGTCTCCGTCCATTCTCTAGTCTAAACCATTGAGCTTTACTTATTTTATATTTATTTACTTATTTATTTACTTATTTGTTTACTTATTTGTCTGTTCATTGATGTAGTGATTTAATGATTTATTTATTGTTTTATTGATTCACTTACTTATTGACTCATTTATTCATTAATTCATTTATTCATTCATTTATTCATATATTTACTTATACACGTATTCAGTTATTTATTTACCTATTCACTTATTCATTTATTCATTTACTCGTTCACTCATTCAGTCATTTACACATTCACTCATTTATTCATTTATTCTTTGATTGATTTATTCATTTATTCATTCACTTATTTACTTATTTATTTATTTTTTGTTTGCTTATTTATTTGTTTGTTTATTTTTTGTTTGTTCATTGAGTTATTGATTTATTCATTTATTGTTTTATTGATTTATTGATAGGTTTCGACGCTGTAGACTGGCTGGACGGAGACCAGAAGATCCGTGGTTCAAATCCCGACTATGGCATTAATTTCTTCAGTCTCACTACACCCTTTCATAGAGCCTCCTACACACGCCTAGTGTCAAAGAACAATTAATTTCCAATGAAGATACAGTTCATATACTTTCCGTATAGGCGATTCGGAAACGTTCTTCTATAAATAAAGTCAGTTTCAATAGGTTAGTGACCTTTTCTTGGATTACAAATAACACAAAGGCTTACAAAATAAGCCAATAGCTTGTCATATATTCAAGTAGAATGGTGACTGGATATTTCTCATGCACCTACCGTGAGGGGAATGTCTGAGTTTTTAACACCTGGTGTATTGAGGATGCACGAAGGGCAGCAATAGACCTGTATTTTCTTTAGATACGGTTAGCAATAAAACTGAACATATAACGTACTGTACTGGAAGAAAAACTGAGAAATGCAGCCTTAGCAGTATCGTGCCAGAGGAGCATTACGTCCATTGCTGTTTTCACTTAAAACCTTGAGCACATACGACCCTGTTATTATTAATTCCTCATACCTTCAATTTAACTTTCGCTACGATAACTTTGATGGCACCGATCGCAACAAATATCACTATTTCATCCACACTCACCGTAATAAACTGTAACTGACTGACTTACGTTGTCATAAAAACAGAACCTCTCTCTTTACACGTATGTAACTTCTCACAGCAAAGCTATAAAACATTTGATACTCATCTTTCAGAATGAGAGAAAACCACCAACGTTAAGTCTTTTCGGACGACGAATGAAATGATGTTCAAATGAGTACAGGGTACATAGAGCTTAGAGTTACCAGACATTCATCTTTCAGGATAAGAGAAAACGTCCAACGTTTAGTCATATCGGACGTTGAATGAAATCATGTTCAAATAAGTACAGGGTACGTAGAGCTTAGAGTTACCAGTCATTCATCTTTCAGGATAAGCGAAAACCTCCAACGTTAAGTCATATCGGACGATGAATGAAATGATCTTCAAATAAATACAGGCTTAGCGTTACCAGACATTCATCTTTCAGGATAAGAGAAAACCTCCAACGTTAAGGCATATCGGACGATGAATGAAATGATGTTTAAATAAGTACAGGGTACATAGAGCTAAGAGTTATCAGACATTCATCTTTCAGGATAAGAGAAAACCTCCAACGTTAAGTCATATTGGACGATGAATGAAATGATGTTCAAATAAGTACAGGGTACATAGAGCTTAGAGTTACTAGACATTCATCTTTCAGGATAAGAGAAAACCCCCAACGTTAAGGCATATCGGACGATGAATGAAATGATGTTCAAATAAGTACAGGGTACATAGAGCTTAGAGTTAGCAGACATTCATATTTCAGGATAAGAGAAAACCTCCAACGTTAAGTCATATCGGACGATGAATAAAATGATGTTCAAATAAGTACAGGGTACATAGAGCTTAGAGTTATCAGACATTCATCTTTCAGGATAAGAGAAAACCTCCAACGTTAAGTCATATCGGACGATGAATGAAATGATGTTCAAATGAGTACAGGGTACATAGAGCTTAGAGTTACCAGACATTCATCTTTCAGGATAAGAGGAAACCTCCAACGTTAAGTCATATCGGACGATGAATGAAATTATGTTCAAATGAGTACAGGGTACATAGAGCTTAGAGATATCAGACATTCATCTTTCAGGATAAGAGAAAACCTCCAACGTTAAGTCATATCGGACGATGAATGAAATGATGTTCAAATAAGTACAGGATACATAGAGCTTAGAGTTACCAGACATTCATCTTTCATAAATAGAGTAATCCCTGGGAAAGAACTTACTTATCCAGATCTCAACCTGAATGAGATTGGAACTAGCGATTTCTAGAACGGGAGGCGCACACGCGACACGAGGATGCCTATGCTACAGGGGCGGACAATCTTCGCATTAAAATATACTTTTTCGGAAGAATTATGGAGAATTAGATCTAATTGAGATTGTGTAGGATAATGTATAAGCCAACACTAACATATGCGCGCGAGACGTGCGTATCTGCAATGAGGCTTTTTAGGCCCGGTTTGCGGGTAATTGAATGAGATTGGCTCTGAAATTTAGTTACAAGAAATGTATTAGCGGAAATGTGTATTGTAGAAGAAATCGAAAATTATTTATCTACGTAAATGAAAGGAGTATATTGAAACAATTGGAGCTTCAATATTACTACGGCAAATACAGTTCTTTGGGACAGTTGAGTCCAGAGGTTCTACTCCCATTAGCCTTGAACCCGTAGGAACAAGACCCGGGCTTCTTTCAACCAGGGAGTATCCGAGCTGTCCCAAGGGGCGCTCGGCATTTTCCGTGGGGCTTTCCGTAGGGCAAGACCTAGTTACCTAACAAGCCCCCCCCCCCCCCCCCATCTGGTCCTATGGACACAAGACAGGATGGAAGTGGATACGCCACTTACGCGCGTCAGCACTCAAGGTGAAGACTACCGAAAAACCTTGGTGGGGCCGCCTGGTTATCTAGCACACCTTCTACTAGCTTAGCAGGCTAGTACCCGGAAACTTAATGGCTTCCCTCAACCCCGTCCGAAGACGTACCCAATCTCCCACGGGTATCGGGAACACACTGCCCCCTCGAAGCCATCCCAATCCGAACAACTCCCGAAGGAGGGGCTCGGCTGTTCGGTCCGAGGTTCCTCTAGTAACGTCAGAGGTACCACGAGTGCTAAGGGTCCGCAGCGCCCGCACTTTGGCAGCTGAAATGGACGGATCCCTTCCCCTACGGGAAGGGCTTTGGGACAAAGATGCTTTCGCGAACCCGTTATCGCGATAGTGCGGTTTGTGCAGACAAAGGAACAGATAAGGTAATACGGAGATAAAGGTCTGCCGAAACAAAGTTAGATAAATGGAAAATTTTAGTGACATATTGATTGATAGAGGGCAGTCTAGAATTGTCAATGGAAGTATATACAGGTTGTCTCTAAGGTCACTATCTATTTCAATGAAGGAAGACAGTGATTGAAAAATCAATATTATTTTCAAGTGTTACACATATTCCAGTGCCCTTCTACATGACCCCCATCTAGCTCAAGACACATACGGCATCTTTCAGTAGCGGAACGAAATGTAGACTGTAGCATGTCAACCGTAATTGGACCAGCTGCTTCCCTGATACGATTCCGTAACTCAGGCAGACCATTCACTTTGGTAGTGTACACTTTTGATTTGATGTACTCCCATGCAAAAAAGTCTAAAGGAGTAAGGTCCGGTGAACGGGAAGCCCACAGCCGAGGTGAACATCTGCCTATCCATCTCTCTGGAAAGGTTCTGTTCAGGTAATCACGGACGATGTTTGCAAAATGTGGAGGCGCACCATCGTGCTGAAACACAACTGTATATAGTATGCCATATGCCATCCTCTTACAAGGATCACCTTTTTGTGGACGCCAGGTCATGTGGGAGTGTCTGGTAATAAAGCTGCCGATGCCGCGGCTAAATTTGCCACTTGCTCGCCTAGGTCTTACAGTTCGTTTGTTCCCCATCGTGATCATTTTTTATTTTTGCGCCAGGCCCTCCATACCCGTTGGGAAGCTGGTTGGACGGCTACGCGTGGGAACAAGCTTCGGGCGGTTGAAGTTAAGGTTAAGTTCCCTGGGCAACTTCTGCGAGAGTTTCCAGGCGGGAAGAAATTATTTTAGCTCGTCTACGTATCGGACACTGTCGTTTTAGCCATGAGCACTTGTTCCGTGACCAAACCGCCCCTCTCTGTGCCTACTGTGACGTACCCCTATCGGTACGTCACATTTTAACTGAATGTCGGTTTCTAGCCCCACTGCGTGCCAGTCTGTCGCTGCCTGCCACTCTTTGTGCCGTATTGGCAGACAGCGAACATGCTGTGGAAGGCGTGCTTGCTTTTATCCGGCAGTGGGTTTTGGCGCCTGCTCTGATCAGTTTGAGGCACCTTTTGGTTCTCATTTTATTCCACTTATTTTATCCTTTGCCTTCCGCGGTTCCTGACATCTGCTTTTAGTCCTTTAATTAATCAGTTTTAAAACTGTGTTTTACCTGATTTGACGGTTTTAGTGCTTTTAGCTGTGTAGATATTTTACCGTTGCCAGGGCGCTGATAACCTCAGCAGTTGTACGCCCTTAATCCCCATCTCTACTACTACTGCCATCCTCTTGAAGCTGCGGTTCAAGGAACAGTTCTAACATGTTGAGGTAGATGTTACCTGTTATTGAACTTTCGGCAAAGAAAAATGGGCCATATGGTTTTGCGTTTGTCATATCCAACCAAACATTGACTTTCGGTGCATCACGTTCCCACTCCGATACCTCATGTGGTTCTTCATTTGCCCATATTCGGCTGTTGTGTCTGTGCACTTTCCCACAAACATGGAAAGTGGCTTCAGCGGAGAATAAAATGTTGTCCATTAAATTCTCATTCTCTACACATTCCAGGAGGTCATAACACATTGCCCGACGACAGGCGAAATCCTCGTCCTCAAGATGGTGCAGAACTTGAATGTGATTCGGACGTTTTCGTAGAGTAAAACGTAGAATTTTCCACACTGTGTTGCGAGGGACGTCAATTCCCTACTGAGGCGTCGGACTCCTATCACTGGCAATTTCAAACTGCTGCACTGTTTCTGCCAAGACGTGAGGTCGTCCACGACGTGTCTCATCACACACACTGCCGGTACGCTTAAATTTGTTCACAAGCAGACGAATGTGTGCCCTTGATGGCGCTGGTTTGTGGAATTTACGGGTAAATTCCGCTCTGGCGTCTTCATATGTCAATCCGCGTAGCCGTGCACAAACAATGGCAACTCGTTCTTCTGTGCTAAACATCTTGCACTAGGATACCAGTATCTGAAAAGAAAAGAAACAAAATATTGTGTTTTCAATGAAATCGATAGTGACTTTAGAGACACCCTGTATAATAGATCGCGACACGTCAGCGGGACAGTAGTAAACAGAGTCGTAATGAGAGAGTGGTAATTGAATTTCTGCATCTTGGACTATTAATTTACGAACCCACAGAGGCACAGTACATTGGTCAATTCCGAATGAGTTGGAGGAAGCAATGTGGTTGGGCTTACAATTGGTCCTTGAAGGCTTAATCTATGTTATGAAAGAAGAAGAAGAATAGTTATCCTGGTTATTAGCACGCAAACACACACATAGTGACATAGATGTTCTTGGATTTTATTGTTGGTATTCAGGGAATTTATAATTTGCATTTAGTTTGAAAACTCTTATTGAACTTTTGTTAGGAATACACTAAATATGCTAGTAGAGTGAAGAACAAAATTAAAACAAAGGAACATTGGGGCTAGAACCTTCATCTGTTTCCAGTGAAATTCAGTAAGTTTAAAGTAAAGTTTAACCGTTCTTCGAGATAATTTAACACTGCGTTTTATGATTTTTTTCGTAGTATTAATGCATCTCTCCACTCTTATTATCTTATTATTAATGCACTTTACAAGTACATCCTCAGAACAAGTCAATCAACATCCTTCATACAACAATGCACATTAATTGTTATTACTGTATTCAGGTGAAATAATATGGATAGTGTATTGTTTCTTACGCAAATGGAGAGACAATGGTGAGCGGCGGCAAGAGTAGAAAGTTTGATCTCTTCTTTCAGCAACAATAATAAGGCCAACTTCTAAATTGTTAATAAAGAAGGAACTCTTACTTTCATATTAACAGCAGATAGAGTTAGTCATAGAAATTCGTAAAGGTATGTTGACTAAAGGTTTGGAAGTGGATTATGTATATTTATACGATATAGAAGATTTTGTAAACTCTGAAGGTTTACCGAAATTTCTCCATTTTGCATCAGTGCCAGTATCACCATTATTTCTTAAGTTGAAGCTGCCATAACCTCAATAATACTGGAGTGCAAGAGAGCGAATGACGTCATTGTCAACTGCTCAACATTAGATGCAAACCAACAACATAAATTCGAAATATATTGAAATCTTTTAAGTAGTTTAACTACAGCGTGATCCATATAAGCCTGAACCATTTCAATAAGCCATAATTTCCCTTTGAAAGCTCGTAGAATGTAAAAATTTGTTTTAATACTCTCAGTGACATTGGGACTGACAGCATGTGGTCACCAATATGCAGTACTGACCATGAGAGCGTGTTTACATTTTGAAAACATATTGGAAGACAAATACCTTGGTAACTACACAACGGGAATTTCAAAGAGAATTTAATGTACGCGATGTTCCGATGTTTATCGCTAGTAAGAAAGCTGGAGACAACTGGTATACTCATTAGTGACAGTGGAAATCATTGACCGTCATCTGTTACAGATGTTCGCAGAAGGCTATTGAATTCTCCAAACAAATCGTTGTGTCGATTGAGCCAGGAATCAGGGTATTCATATGGAACATGTCAAAGAGCTGCGACCTTACAGAGTGCATATGGTGTAACAACTGAAAGAAGCAGATTATGATAAACGAATCAGTTACTGTCGATGGTTTCAGGGTGCTCTTATTCCACGTCTATAACATGGTTTACAGATGAGGCGTGGTTTCATCTGTCAGGCTGTATAAACACACAAAACACCAGATACTGGGCCTCTGTAAACCCCCAAGTGATCCACGAAACTCCACTGTATGATGGTAGGCGGTGTCAGCTTCCACGATCGTTGGTTCCATTTTCTTTGATACGACTGTAGACACTGAAGTTTATATGGGTATCTTCAAGACATTTGTGGAGCAGCTGGATGATATCGAATTGAGAGAAGAGTAACGTGCCATACATCTCATGACACCATGGAACTTGTAAGCAGTTTCTTTGATAATCGAATAACCTCAAAAGGACTGTGGCCTCCCAGATGTCCTGACCTAACCTCACCGGATTTTTTCTTGTGAAGGTTTCTGAAAATAGAGTGTACAAGAGTAGGCCACGGACAATTGATGTTCTCAAGGAATCCATTCGAACCGAAATAAGTAACATTGGCGAGGATAAAACTTGAGAGAATATCGTGAGATAAGTGCTTACATGTACAGATGCTGGTGGAGGACACGTCCAACATTTTCTCTGAGATGTAAATAGTGTAATGTAATCTACCAATTGTGCATTATATTCTCTCAAAGTTGCAAGTTTGTCCTATTATTGGTTCAAAAATTATGGCTTATTGGAACAGTTCAGGTTTAAATGGTTCGCACTGCATACAGAGTGTATGTTTACTTGTGTGAATTATTTGGAGGTCGCCCTCACAAAATCAAACATGGGTGTGAGAATCAATGATTGGTGAGTTAAAGGATAAAAGCTTAGAAAAATCGCTCGAGGTGGTTTCTTTCTGCTCTAAAATTGTGTTACATTGTTTATTTGTATCGGTGCTCATTCTCCTGGTACTTTATTTATTCTGGCAAACTGTACATATGCATTATTATTATTATTATTATTATTATTATTATTATTATTATTATTATTATTATTATTATTATTATTATTATTATTATTATTATTATTATTATTATTATTATTATTATTATTATTATTATTATTATTATTATTATTATTATTATTATTATTATTATTATTATTATTATTATTATTATTATTATTATTATTATTATTATTATTATTATTATTATTATTATTATTATTATTATTATTATTATTATTATTATTATTATTATTATTATTATTATTATTATTATTATTATTATTATTATTATTATTATTATTATTATTATTATTATTATTATTATTATTATTATTATTATTATTATTATTATTATTATTATTATTATTATTATTATTATTATTATTATTATTATTATTATTATTATTATTATTATTATTATTATTATTATTATTATTATTATTATTATTATTATTATTATTATTATTATTATTATTATTATTATTATTATTATTATTATTATTATTATTATTATTATTATTATTATTATTATTATTATTATTATTATTATTATTATTATTATTATTATTATTATTATTATTATTATTATTATTATTATTATTATTATTATTATTATTATTATTATTATTATTATTATTATTATTATTATTATTATTATTATTATTATTATTATTATTATTATTATTATTATTATTATTATTATTATTATTATTATTATTATTATTATTATTATTATTATTATTATTATTATTATTATTATTATTATTATTATTATTATTATTATTATTATTATTATTATTATTATTATTATTATTATTATTATTATTATTGATACTTATACGAGTGGTGTAAATGACTGGTAGTTGGACCATGCCCAAACGTGTTGCTCCTAATAGTCTGGAGTCATGGCCGACAGTGGCACCAATCAATCCATCACTCGACCGTTGCGCAAAACAAGAGAAGGCTGTTGCGTACGACAGGAGGCTACCGATATAGCGCCTACGGGGACGTATTTTGATGCACGGGACGTCCTTAATAATAAAGATTATTCAAATTCTCCCCTCGGGGGGACATTTCCACTGAACTTACGCACTCCCACCTTCGGTTGTTTTTATTTCTTCCCTTCCCATTCCTTTTAAGGAAGATAAAAACAAAAAAGAAATTAAGCATGCAAGTGGCGTGGGATCTATAAACAAGGACGGAGATAGAACATGATGATCGTTTATGTAAATTATAATTTATGGGGTTGAAGGGAGTGGTGAAACTTCACGGTGACGATTACTTCAGGTTTGTTGACTTCTTTATGTAAAATTTCACTGCAGTAGCGCTACTGGTAAAAAAAGAAGAAGATCTACCGACTTAACTGTATCAGATGTGAACAAAACATTCAAATTAAGCAAATGTTAATTGATTTCACACTCGTAATTTTATTTCATGTCAATATAAGAAGAAAAAAGCAAATAATCACCGAGCGTAGACAAATGCGAATTAACACTCAGTTTAAATTAACAGTATTTTGTTTTAATGTCAATAATTATGAGACGGTGTTACAAATCACAAATCTTGTTTGGAATAATTAGAGGTAATTGTCTACGACGCGCTTATTTATCACTAACTGCGTCAGAGCTTTGTATGACCATATCAAACAGCTTTTTGATTTACGTTCCTCGCCATTGCAATTTTATGGTCGTTGATTATTCTGAGAAAACTGCTCAGGCCTCTTTTATCCTTACGTGATCTATATACACTCATCACATATGACCTTCTTTATTTTATCTACCACGTACTTACAAAGATGTTGCATTCCACCCAAATATATGGCATTCGGAAAGTTCTGGAGACAATCTGTTTAGGTGTACCTCAGTGTTAGTCTATACGGAACTTTAAACTGGAGGTTAAACACCACAACTGATACATCCAAGAATACAAAACAAGATTGACTTTTAAAATATGATATAAAGCTTTCCTGGTGACGAATACGTTCAAGATCTACTCGGGAAACAAGCCAGGTGAAAAGAAGATTAGAAATCGATTGGTTTCCGTCCAGTCGCTCTTAACCTTTGAGCTACCATGGTCAACGTGCCGTCCTGACACTAAATTCTCGGTTTATCTCGGATGCGAGAGCCCCTAGTGTTCTACCGGGCAAATATACGAGTCAACTGGAGAATTTAATGTCAGGACGGCACGTTGACCATGGTAGCTCAAAGGTTAAGAGCGACTGGACGGAAACCAGAAGATCCGTGCTTCAAATCCCGGCCATGGCATTGAATTTTTCATGTTGACTCTATCCATCAAAAACCTTAGCCTATATATGGCTAGTGTGGAGTAATGATTAATTTCCATCAATTAACTAAAATAATAAGAGTTAAATGATGAAGCCTGAGACTCAAGTACTTATGATAGTAAGTCACCACAAACGGTGTATCTCAGATGCGAGAGCCCCTAGTGGTCTACCGGGGAAATATATGAGTCAATTAGAAATCGATGTTTCGGGAGTGTACATCTCTCCCATCATCAGGATATTTTAATAAGTGTTATAACCACAAACATATAACTGGATATAACACAAATATAAACAAAGACAAAACACTATCAATAATCGCATCACTGAACAAATGACTGTTTTCAGTAAATTAAATGCTAGATCAGGAGATGGCGTGAGTATAGAAAATTGTGTGAAAGAAACGTAACTACTTAACTTGACGATCAAGCTGTATAGATCCGTGTTTCTTAAGTCAACGGATTTCCATTTTTAATGCCGGTTTCCAAGAGGAGCTGAACTGAAATCTGATACTGATATTAAAGGATTGAAATAAGTAAAGAATCATGATGAATTTCAAAGGAATGTTGTTCTTTGTTACAACACGTGCAGGAGCAGTTGAGTCGAATAGCAGTTGGGGTGAATAGTTGTTTTAACAAAAGAAACGTAAGAAACAGTGTTATTAGCAGAGTTCTAAAGGGTAGCACTTGACTGTGTTTGAATAGGCATTCTTCGGACCCTTAATAATGGCATGACAAAATAGTTACAAAGGGAATCTTTGGTTTAATAAAGGGCTTCGAGAAAGTGAAAGTTACACAACCACGCGCAGCTGTGAGGATATTCAGTTCGTGGCTTGGAGCCGATTAGGGCAGTGCTCTTCTTCTGTCTTTGTCGAGAGCAGACCTGAAGCGATGAGAGAAGATATTTGTCGGTTCATATTGACGTTAAGAACGTATTAAGTTTTATCGAGTAATAAGCATTTCACATATAGTAACTTTAAACAGTGATATCGGTAACCATTGGTCGGCAACTTCGAATTTAATGTAATTATAAAAAGAAGGAGTAATTAAACCAGTTTGAAACGGGCATTACAGTGTCATTAAAACTATCCTTCTCATATATGCTCACGCACATCCTGAGATAAACCCCACTGCTTTAACCTGGGCCACACATTATATTGCTTCAAACTGTAGCGTGAACGTGGAACTGTGTGCCACCCATAAAATTTTTTATCAAATACAGCATCACGATTAAGCGTGCCCCTCTCGAAGGAAATAGCCAAAGCCTCCTTAACTCTCCGCTCGCAGTAACTATTGCATTTTGCCAAGATGTTCGTCTCCCCAAAGTTGGTTTTCCCTTTTACCCAGAAGTCTACAGTCTTTACACGGTACTTTTAAGCGAATTCTATCCTTTTTTCTGTTTTCTGAGCTGACATACAACTTCTTCCGTGGTACCTGCCGTTGTATCCTTAGCTACTGCAAACAGCTTGTTGAAACAGTAATACAACTGAAGAACAATCTGGAGAGCAGTCATTAATGCAGCGAGGAATACTGTTCTGTTCCAGCCGTGAAGAATTTACACGGCCCGCTTCTAGGTTTGTTTGGAACAGATTTCCCTGCCAATGATGCTCTGATTGGTTCGCTACGATTTTCATACCATCTGCGATATCTCGAGGAGATATGAGATTATTGTGCAGTGAAATTATGATTTTTATCGGTTCACTAGCCGTTTGATACATTCTGCGATTCATTTTACTTCACTTCCATTTGATATCAGTCTGTGCATGCAGGTTACTTTATAAATAGAAAATTGTTCTCCACAAAGAAATCTGAAGTCGTACAAATTAGTAGTTCGGGTTGTGACTCATATACAGTGGCCAGTCGTGACTTTAAAAGCGAGGGAAGCTGCAAATAATAATGCTACCATCGTGAGAGAGCCCGTCTCGGCAGCGTGTTGGTAGAGTGTCTGCCTCACGTTCAAGAGGTTTCAAGAGGACCCGAGTTCGGAGCTTGGTCAGGGTGAGCCACCTGGATAAGGTTTTTCCGGGGGGTTCCCTTATCCTGAAAGACGAATGTTGAGTAGCTCTAAGCTCTATGGACCCTGAGCTCATTTGAGCATCATTTCACCGTCCCATATGACTTAACGTTGGAGGACGTAAATTACAACAACAAAAAAAATGTGAGAGAGGATCGACGAATTACCTTAAGATCACTTTCTGAAACACTGAACATTTCATTGGGTGCCACCCACAAGTTGGTGACAGAAACATTACACATGAGACGTGTTTGTGCTCGATGGGTTCCAAGACTGTTGATTCCCGAACAAAAGTACATTCGTGTGCAGGTCTGCATACAGTTAAAGTTGATGTAAGAGGAAGATCTGGAGTTTCTTTCAAACGTAATCACTGCTGATGGAACTTGGCTACATCATTTTGATCCTGAGAGCAAATAGCAAAGCTCAATGTGGAAATCTCCTTCATCACCAACCCTCAAAAAGCAAAAGTGGTTGATTCTGCTGGGAAAGTTATGGTCATCTCATTCTTTGATATTCATGGAATGGTTTATCAGCATGTTGTACCTGCACACACATCAGTAACTGGACAATACTACAGGGATGTCCTGAAAACATTGCAAGTTTACATCAGGCGCAGAGGACCACATTTCCGTGAAGCAGGCTGGATGCTGCACCACGATAATGCGCGGCCGCATATTGCCAATGTTGTTGGTGAATATCTTGCAAATATCAAGGTGTAGTGCATACCTCAGCCTCTCTATAGTCCGGATTTAGCCACATGGACTTTTTTCTATTGTCTAGCTTGAAGAAACGCCTTTGTGGGAGGCATTGTCCATCATCAGAAGTAGTGGTGAAGGCTGCGGAGGCGATTTTGCAGGATCTCTCAAAAATGGTTTCCAGCATGTCTTTGAAGACTGGCAGAAACGCTGGATCAAGTGAATGGCATCAGGGGAGACTATTTTGAGAAGGATTATCAAAATTATGAGAATGAGTAAAGGTTTGTTCTCAAAAAAAAAAAAAAAAAAAAAATGTGATCATTCTTTATTGAACAGCTCTGGTATTATAAAGAGCTACAAGTAAATAAACAACAAAATAATATCTAGAAATGTTTACTTCGATAGACGACAGTCACATATAGAACTTTATAAGTGTGTCCACACGAGAGGTGCATTTTCGTGCAGTTTGCTGGTTTGTTGTTCTCAGGTTTTTGCACGGTGCACTTCAAGGCTAGCGAGCTACTGAAAACACCACTCACATCTGTAGGCGTGTCTATCAGACAGCCTTGGAGAAGGAAGGTGTGAGGAACACTATCAACAAGCCACTCTCATTTGTTTAATGATACCGTGAGAATCACATTCAACCATACAACTACTCCTTTGAACCAGCACAAATAAATATTCGCCGAAGTTTGAGGTACGTATTCAGTTTGGAAAGAAACTGTACATGTCATAAGAACTGAACTGAGGAAAATCTGATGTGCTGGACTCACGTGACATTCTCTACTCTTTTACAAAGTATAACTACAAGCACTTATTCCTTTATACATTTTAAGATGAGCATTATCTTACGTTTAATTTTGCTGTAGGTCCAACTTAATTTGGGAATACAGTAGACTTAAACTGACTGAAGCATTTCACATTTAATCCTGAGACAGGATATTGTATGTCATATCCCTGGGAAGCAGGGACGTAACGGAATTGCTGGAACCCGGTGTCTCTAAGATAATCTCGTAGGGCAGGGGATTCGTCCCCTTCAGCTGCCATGGTGCGACTGCAGTTGATCCCAAGCACTCGTGGTACCTCTGACGTTACTAGATGAACCTCGGGTCAAACATTCGAATCCCTCCCTGAATGGAAGTTGTTCGTATTGGGTTGGACTCGAGGAAGCAGTGGTTCCCGATACCCGTGGGAGATTGGGTACATCTCCAGACGTGGTTGAGGGAAGCCATTAATATCCCCACGTACTAGCCAGCATAGCTAGTAGAAGGTGTGCTAGATCACCAGGCGGCCCCACATTTGGGGTTGGCGTGCGTAACTGGCGTATCCACTTCCATCCCGTCTTGTGTTTCGGACCAGATGGGCGAGCTTGTTAGTCTCTAGGTCTTGCCCTATGAAATGACCCACGAAGGTGCCGGGCGCCCTTTTGGGAGAGCTCGACAATCCTCCCTGCTAGAGAGGGGGTCGTTTCACACTGTGTGAAATGCCCTGTTAGATACCCTAGCTAACATAAGCTGGAGATTCTTCAACGCGACCCTCACTGGTCCGCCATAACAGAGCAGACGACCGCGACGCCACCCATATGCCGAGAACAGCACTTAGAGTGTGCAAAGTCCTCACATGGACCATCGTCAATATTTCCAAACCGGAAAAGGACTACGATGAGGTCGCAGAAACGAAACTTATCAACATAGCATTTGCTTGGCCTCAAGAAAAACTGCTAAATAACCTTTGCTCAGACTGTTCGGACACTGGGGATCCCGCCTAACTCGGCAACGTGCCAACCTCACATTCAAGAGGTCCCAGGTTCGTATCTTGCAAGGTGAGTTATCTGGATAACACATATCCCGAAATATGAATGTCGTCTAACTCTAAGCTCTATGTACCATGCACTCCTTTGAACATCATTTCATTCATCGTCCGATATGACTTAACGTTGGAGGTTTTCTCTTATCCTGAAAGATGAATGTCTGGTAACTCTAAGCTCTATGTATCCTGTACTTATTTGAACATCATTTCAGTCATCGTCCGATGTGACTTAACGTTGGAGGTTTTCTCTTATCCTGTAAGATGAATGTCTGGTAAATCTAAGCTCTATGTACCCTGTACTTATTTGAACATCATTTCAGTCATCGTCCGATATGACTTAACGTTGGAGGTTTTCTCTTATCCTGTAAGATGAATGTCTGGTAAATCTAAGCTCTATGTACCATGCACTCCTTTGAACATCATTTCATTCATCGTCCGATATGACTTAACGTTGGATGTTTTCTCTTATCCTGAAAGATGAATGTCTGGTAACTCTAAGCTCTATGTATCCTGTACTTATTTGAACATCATTTCAGTCATCGTCCGATGTGACTTAACGTTGGAGGTTTTCTCTTATCCTGTAAGATGAATGTCTGGTAAATCTAAGCTCTATGTGGTGTTGGAGGACGTAAATTAAATAAGGAAAGCAGAGATCAAAAAAATTCGTCAAAAATGCAGGACGTTTTCATAGAATATAATAAGTATTGAAGTTATAAATAGTTATTATTTAGTTAATTGACATGCTACCTCCCCTTATCTTTATAGTTGTTTTTATTCCACTTTTTTCATTCTTCGTAATTTTAGTTTTCAGATTTCTAACTGTGGGTGTGTGTATTTTGAACTGGACGTTTTAATTTGGCTTATGTATTCTTTATTCAGAGCACTAAATAAGCTAAAGTGACGCCGAACGCGTTAAAGATAGATAACTTACTGCACAAAGTTTTAACCTGTTTTTTTAGGTCTAATGCATCTTGTGTGAAGTGAAACATTTTGGAGATATTCTTTGTTGTTTGTATTAATTTTCCTGTTCTTGTACTTTTCTGCAGTTGGTAGTATCTGAGCATACAAAAGGAACTACATTTTAAAGTTACCAGGAGAGACCAGCATAAAACATTTGACTATCACTTGAAGTCTACTGTATTCCAACAGTATTCAACTGTTAAGAAAATGCAAAAAGCTACATAATTTGACCCAAAATAAAAGATAAATGTGCGTCCTCTGTAACTCGGCGACCTTCCTACCGTGATTTATCTTCGCTTTTACATTAATACGTGTGACGGTGTGACCAATCAGTTAAAGGTAAAAGTGAGAACGTCTTGCCGCTGGAGTTTTCTTCTTTCTGACGATGACCGCAGTGCTATAATTATCATTTCTATATATGTTTATATACCTGTGAGAGAATCTGTGGAATTCCACTAAGGCATTTATGTACCACAAATAGAATATGGTTTTACAAAGGGAAGAGAAAAACTAGAAGAAAGGACAAGCAAGCGAAACAGTCATATGACTCCCTATTTACTCTTGCACATACGAGAGTTGTTAAATAAAAAATGATTATAATTTTTACGGTCATAGTTTTTCGCACTAAAATTCAATTTTATTATATTCTGTTAGCTAAATGTGAAACAACACGTCGTAGTAGCTTCATTGTTGGTACTCCTGGTTCCCGCCTGTCAGAACCACGCAAGTTCAGACATGTTCAGTATCACCTACCGCTGCAATGGAGGTAACACGCGAGGAACAATACGCGGCTTTGAAATTCTGCTTTCGTCTCAACAAATCTTCAGTTGAGGCCTATACAATGTTACAGGAGACCTATGCAGAGTCTGTTCTTTCCTACAGCACAGCTCGAAGGTGGTTTAAAATGTTTAAAGAGGGGAGACAATCAATTTCAAAGGAAGGTGAAACCGGTGCTCCAGTTACTGCTCTTACGGAATAAAACATCAACATTGCTGCTGCCATTGTGAGAGAGGATCGACGAATTACCTTAAGATCACTTTCTGAAATACTGAACATTTCATTGGGTGTCACCCACACTTTGGTGACAAAAACATTACACATGAGACGTGTTTGTGTGCGATGGTTTCCAAGACTGTTGACTAACGAACAAAAGGACATTCGCATGGAAGTCTGCATGCAGTTAAAGTTGATGTTAGAGGAAGATCCGGAGTTTCTTTCAAATGTAATCACTGCTGGTGAAACTTGGCTACATCATTTTGATCCTGAGAGCAAACAACAAAGCTCGGTGTGGAAATCTCCTTCATCACCAACCCCCCAAAAAAGCAAAAGTGGTTGCTTCTGTTGGGAAAGTTATGGTCATCTCATTCTTTGATATTCATGGGATGGTTTATCAGCATGTTGTACCTGCACTCACATCAATAACTGTACAATACTACAGGGATATCCTGAAAACATTGCAAGTTCATATCAGGCGCAAAAGAGCACATTTCCGTGAAGCAGCCTGGATGATAGTGCGGGGCCGCATATTGCCAATGTTGTTACTGAATATCTTGCAAAAATCTACGTGAAGTGCATCCCTCACCCTCCCTATAGTCCGGATTGAGCCCCATGCGACTTTTTTCTATTCTCTAACTTGAAGAAACGCCTTCGTGGGAGGCATTATCCATCATCAGAAGCAGTGGTGAAGGCTGCGGAAGCGATTTTGAAGGATCTCTCAAAAATGGTTTCCAGCATGTCTTTGAAGACTTGCAGAAACGCTGGAACAAGTGCATCGCATTCAGGGGAGACTATTTTGAGAAGAACCATCAAAATTATGAGGATGAGTAAAGGTACGTTGTCAAGAACAAATTGTGATCATTCTTTATTGAACAGCCCTCGTGTATAAAAAAGAAGTGTACAAAATTTCAAAACTCTAACCGTGATAGTTCCTAAGAAAAATGGCCATATATATATATATGAAAAAAAATTTCCAAGTAAAAACTTTTGAAAAATGCCATATTAGCATTTATATGGAATGCACTCATATCTTTAAAGCGTATTTAAATAAGGAAGCATTGTATATTACGTAATGAAATTCTTTTTTAGAAAATATCAGAGCATTTAACTGTATTGAAAATGAAAAATGATATTTTTGATCATGTCGCACTTACCGCTTCCAGGACTTCATAGTTGGACCACTATTAGGTTAAAAAGATTAATTTATGTTGCCATGGTAACATTTGTCAGTGTTATTTATTTGTTACTTATTTCAGCAATGATATTTCTTTTGTTTTCATTGTAACCAAAGTAAGTACAACGAAATCGCGTGAATATATCTAACGGAGACTGACTAGGGAATATGTACATAATATAGAAAAGCAGAAGAAATGTGGTAGGTAGGTATATGTAGTGAAGTGGCTGGGCGGTTATCATAGCTCCGCTGGACCGGAGTAATTACTGCGAGATGTTATCTAGCTGGAGGACCCCACCTCTTTTCCTATCACTGGAATGGATACAAAATAAGTGTATGTGTATGTGTGTGGTTTTTTTAACCAGCGGTGGAAACTCATTAAAAGTAATTTCCGTTCGTCAACATCCGATCGAATGCTTGGTCGCGATATGAACCAACGTTTCAATGAACTGATAAACCCAACCGGCGGCGGAGTACAACAAATTTCATGCAATGTATCGGTTTTGTTAATTTGTTTGTCGGCTTGTTGGTTATGTAACCCGGATAAACAAAAAGGGAAGGCGCAGTTTTTTGTTTGTCTGCCGTTATACTGCGACATCAATTTGGCTTCTGATACGCCATATCATAATGTGTATCGCTGGGGAATGAGCAAAGGACGCACGATATTGCATTGGTTTCTCTAGGCTAAAAGGTGTTTAAGAGCTCCTGGGTTCACTTACTCGAACGAATATCAAATATTTCCTTGTCTGAATTACAAAATTGTAACTCATGTTTATTTACATTATTTACATGTGTACATGGAAATTTTCAGGTATGTTCTTAAAAACTTTATCTCTAATAATACCTATTATTATTGAAAAATTTTACTGAAAATTGTTATAATATTTTAGGTTATGTAATAAAAGCAGTAAACTTTCAGAATTTTTTTTAAACAAGTATTATGAATCTCAGAGAAAAATCCCTTCTTATTATAATTCTTATGAGTCTCCTTAATACACACAAAAACTCATATGTTTTGGTTAATTAGTTTTTTAAAAAAGTGTACCGGAACTTGAAAAAATGTGAAGCTGAGAAAAACAGCTTTAAAATTTATATATTTATTACTCACTTCTCACATGAGTCAGAACATTCCTGCTGCATAGTCTTGACCCTCTGTATTCTCACTTTTTTCAAGTTGCTCTTCATTTGTCTTGCCTTCTTGGACAGTTCCTCAACTATTTTATGTTTGGAAAAGTAATTCATCTCCATCTTCTGTCTTACCTTAATCATAACCATGTTGTTCCGCCTTATCCATTTGGATTTCGTCACAAACATTCCAGTACCCATCAGCTTTTACGATTAACTCACTCAATTGTCCACGACTTCGAGGCCCATCAGTATAGCGCTGCTGTCTTCCTTGATATGGCACAGGCATTCGACAGGGTTTGTCATGATGGTTTGCTCCTTAAGCTCTACCGCATCGTTTTCCTAATTACTTATCACATCCAATCCACAGTTTCCTCTACGACCGCAGCTATTCAGTACGCATTGGTGGAAAGCTTTCATCCCCACGTAATATTACCGCAGGTGTCCCAAAGGGTTCTATCTTGGCCCCGAATCTATTTAATATATACATTTATGATATTCCTGACTTAGCTCCGACTTCTTTAGCTCTTTACGCTGATGACATTGAGCTGCGAGTCCTGAAACCAGATAACATAGTTGATTATAATTTTTTTTATTGATCGATCAGCAGTAAAATGCTTTACAGATCAGAGTGAAAAGAAGGTAACAGTACAATAAGAACAATAACACTCACGGGTAGGCTAACAGGCCGCCCCCTAATTACATTAAGTTAGAACTCATATAGTACTCTCTGAGAAATAATGTCAATATTGAAGATGTAAGACAGACATCAAGCACTAGAATCACTCGAGTCAGAGGTATCACTTAGAAGCAGGTCCTGTGGTAGTCTCCTCTTCAAGCGTGAGGGCTGGCGCGTGCGGACGCCGATGTTATAATGCACAGCTCCTGGAACTTCTTGCAGCGTGGAAAAGAAACGACGAGCGATCCTGCGAATGTAGTCGTGAAGAGGTAACAGTCCTAGTTCGTGATGAAGCTGCTGATTACGGATGGACCATGGAGCGTTGGTAGCGATGCGCGTGAAGCGATTCTGTATGACCTGAAGACGACGCAGATGACATGTGTGTGCGGTACCCCACACTTGGCAGGCATATGTAATAAGCGGACGAACGAGTGATTTGTAGAGTAACAGTGAAGACTGTAGGCCGAGGCTGGAACGGCGATGCAACAGAGGTGAGAGTTTTGAAAGTCGCCCGGAGGCCAGTGATATAAGACGATCGATATGAGCACGCCAGGTCAGTCGAGTGTCCAAAAGCACTCCAAGGTATTTAACGGGAGTTGTAATGGGGAGCCAAGGGACATTGCTCCTGTAGAGACGCAACGGAGTAAGCGGAGTATATCGGCGAAGAGTGAAGATTTTAGCCTCAGTTTTCTGAGAGTTCAATGAGATCCGCCAAGTGCTGAACCAATGAGTTAGGCGATCTAAAGAGAGCTGTACTACTTGTTGTGCGAGCTGGAGATTAACATGAGAATAATATAGTACTGTGTCATCAGCGTAAAGAGCTAAAGAAGTCGGAGCTAAGTCAGGAATATCAGAAATGTATATATTAAATAGAGTCGGGGCCAAGATAGAAACCTGTGGGACACCTGCGGTAATATTACGTGGGGATGAAAGCTTTCAACCAATGGGATTCACAGATCATTTGAGTTCGATTGAATGTACTAAATTAATACATTTGAAATTAGCGGGCATAGTTTCTGGTGGAATTTTGTATGTTGGTATGATGGTTATTTCTTACAATATGTGGCATCATGGAAACAAAACACTGAGTTTCTAACTTGCTCGTGATTTTCTTGTGTGTTAAACTATATACTGTTTATATATAATTGGTGAGTTTTAGTGTACCATTTAACATTTATAAAGATATTTTACACTTCAAAACGTGCATATAACTGTTATATAGGTTATAGGTAAAACATTCTTTGAAACAACTGTCCTTCTATTGACTGTGTACATAGTTAGTATCATGAATAGGCTAAACGATACATGGGAAGAAACACCTAAACATAACACAACAATGGGAACATACTTGAGGCCTGACGTGGTAAGAAAATTAATGCCTGTGTACCAAAGGCTGGCATCAGATGAAATCCTAAGGAGATGTACATTGGGTAAGACACAAAATGCAAATGAAAGTTTAAATAACATGATATGGCATAATTGCCCAAAAGAAATATTTGTGTCAAAGAAGAGACTTCAGGTTGCTGTGACATCAACCATCAGTGAATTCAATTTTCATTGTTCTGCCTCACTCAAGCTGCAGTCAGACATAATGGACACAGATTTCTCCAGCATCTCTAAAATTTAGCCAAGGTAAGGACCAATTACGCTTACTTCATTCAGTAATTTCTGCGAATGTAACTTCTAAAACATCCAGAAGGAAAATAAAGTCTGCAGAAGAGACAAGGAAGAAGCAGGATGGTCCAACTTATCTATCTGGAGGGTTTTAGTCTGCTTCAAGGCATGTAGCTAAGAAGGGACATGTTTTAGATTTTAAATTTTGATTTACTCAGTTATAGTTTTTTCAACATTTTTTTGTCATTCAAAATGTTCCACACGATGCAGCTTTGATTCATTGCCTCTAACATTTTCAACATATGTTCTTAGAAAGCAAAGAAAGGTTTCTATTAAATGAATTTTTCATATTGTCACCCGAACGTCGGAACACCCTATAGAGCGGGCAAGCAGGAGACGGTCGGCGTTTGTCACGACCCTAGTTTGTCTTATAGCGGTAACAAGGGGTGGCTGGAAAAAAAAACATCACTGCGCCGTCTCTTTCTGTTCCACCTGTGTTCTCGAACTTACGGGATATTTCATCTAATCTAGAACCTTCCAGATCGGCCAGCTGACCCTATATAAGCAACATGTCGGGTAAGAGGAGTTAGTCAGTGCTTGACGAGCTAGTGAACGGACAAGAAGACTGCGTGTGTGCGTCGGAGGAGTTTACGTAATCGCGACTGCAAGTGGAACTTTAGCGGACGAACTGGTGAACTGTAATTGTGTGCATTACGTAATTCTGTGTAATTGGCAAGTGTTAAACTGTAAGTCGGTGGAAATAAAGAACACTGTTGAGTTTGTGTAATTGGACTTTTCATTTCACGATCCCACAAAATCACAATATTCATTATATTTTTAAAGTTATGCATATAAAAAGTCAAATGTTTAATAATTTTTTGGCTTTTATTTCTGCATACCTAATTTTCTTTCCTCTGGAACTAGAGGCAGTATAAGAAATACATATCATAGATCTTTTCTTCATAACCATCTGAATATTTTTAGAAATAGAAAAATTGTGAAAATTTTAATCACGTGAAACGGTTTGAATTTTGCCCAAATTTTGAACTTCTCAAATTAATTACTCAAAAACTATTGAAGATATAAAAACCAAATTTTGAATTCTATGTCCATTTGGGGTTTTCGGTGGTGTATCGCCATTTAAGAGAGCGTTCCGGAAATATTTGAAGGAGATAAACGCACACACTATAACACTACTAACTCTTTGGAACACTTTTTCTGTGCTGGAGTTCTCATAACGTGAATACATCTTCGAGATGAATGCTTAGGGAATTAAATTGGATACGAATTACAAGAAGGCAAGATCGTCCATCGTTGTAAATCATAACGCGGCATAACCTCTTCTGTTGCGATAATCCCTACCTCTGTACAGAACAAGAATTAACTGTTTTTGTAAGACATGTGGGAAAAACTGAATCAGAAAGTAGAGAAGAGGAAGTACTCTGTACTGAAGTATATAGGTAGCATTTGCGTGTTGGGAGAATCAAAATGCCACTTGTTAAGTTCTCAATACACATCATCAAAGAATATTGAGTGTCATGTATGGTTAAATATGAAAGATCTTGCCATTATGTCACGGGACTATATCTCTATACATAAATTCAGCGTTTCCTAAGAATTTAACAACCATATCCTCTCCTAAAACGTCAACCATCTCAAACTACCCCTTACCAAAATTGTTGAAAGGCCCTACATTGTTGCTTAAACTATCGCATAGCTATCATACGCATTTTCATCACAAACAAATGATGTCTTGAATTTTCTAGGAATAAGTTCTGAAATGTTATACGTAAGATAAGTTCTCCAATTTTATTTAATATAGAAAACATGTTTATTATCAATGAATATTGATGGAAAGGCGGAACTTACAGCTATTTTTTAACGTAATCACCATTGCGATTGATGCACTTTTCAAGCGCTGTGGCAGTTTTTGTATACCCTTGTCATAGCACTCTCCCGCCAAGTTGCGCTGATAGCACTCAACCTCGGTTTTTCAAATCATCGTCGGTCTGGAAATGTGTTCCACCCAGGTGTGACTTCAACTCAGGAAACAGATGAGAATCACTAGGTGCTAAATCTGGACTGTCCCATCCATGTATTATGTCCACCTTGAAGCTTGGTCTCGCTTATCTCAGCCCACGTTTTGCCCCTGAGCTACGAGAGCAGGTAAGGAAGCTTGCCTTATATATAATATAGATATTGGTTCTGTTAAACTCATAATTCCACATATTTTCCATTTTCTTGCACATTTTCCAACGGCATGTAGTTAATAGTTCAGCTACAAGCTATTTATTACTTACTTTGTGATACATACTCAATGTTTTGCTATACTGGGTTAATATAGTCTTAGAAATCTTCGAAGTGAGTAACAGGTTAAAATGGCGACCACGACACTATACATCTACCAGCATGACCGATTTAGCTTTCATACTATCTAGTCACGGAACGTCTTAGTGATACTGACCCACGGAAAGTGTACATTTACTTTCTTGAAAGATAGTATGTGTGTGTGATTTTTTTCTCTGTTTTTTTTTTTTTTTTTTTTTTTTTTTTTTGTCTGGCATGCCCCATTCCTTAGGAATACTACATGCCTTATTTTATTTACATTATATACAACTTTTACAATAATTTTACAATGCTTTTACATATCTTGTATTTGTATTGAAATGTTTCCTACAATAATTTACAATATTCTTATTAAAATAGTTGCAATTAATTAGCAGTTTTATTGAATTTTTATGCTTCATTTGCCTACTCTATATCTGTGAAGTTTATTGATTTAACAAATTTTACGAAACATTTTAGATGTGTGTAAGTTCCTCTTTGGTAATGGGCCACGCGCAATTTCTGCTTTTTATTTTACTGATCATTTCGGTTCTTTGTTTGTTTATGATTGGACATCGGAATATTATGTGGTCTACTGTTTGGTCCTCTTCTTGACATTTGCATACTGGGCTATCTAGTAAAGCAAATCGATGGCGGTATGAACGGAGCTTTCCATGTCCTGTAACAATTGCTGTAAACTCTTGGCATATGGGCAGTTCTTGTTTTAGTCTATTTCTCACGGATGGGAAGAATTCTTTGGTTATGGCTCCTTTCCTTGATGCTGTCCATTGTAGTTGCAATGCGTTCAGTCCAGTGTCTCTATCCATGCTTATCAGGACTTCTTTAGGTGTTTTACTATATTGTATTATACGATCTTCCCCAGCAGCCTCTTCTGCTAGTCTGTCTACTATTTCATTGCCATATATGCCCGAGTGTGCTTTCACCCATCCAAAATGCAGCATCCAGTCTGATGTTCTCAGGTCGAGGATTTTAGCTTTGACTGCTTCAGTCAGGTAATTGTGTTTCGAGTTATTTTTAAGGAGATCCAGTGTTATCCTGTTATCAGTGAACAATGCAATTCGTTTATCAGCGTACCCTTCATTTTCTAGTTCCTTTAGTTTCTTCAGCGCCTCAAGAATTGCAAGTTGCTCTGCCTGGTTATTTGAGCATCGAGCATGCAGCTTGAACTTTAACTTATGGGTCAACATGCCGTTTATAAATATTACTGCCGCTGCCCCAACTTTGTCTCCCATTTTGCTGCCGTCTGTGTATATTTCAAATGCGTATGTACTGTTATTGTCTGTCTCATATATTGAAGGATTTTGTGCCGGATGTCTCCAGTGTCGCATTTCTACTGGTGCGTCGTATTCCTCATTATGAGATCTTGTTGCCAGATAAGTGCTTACCTTTCCCTCTATGGTTACTTGTAGAGGTTGTGTACCAGCTATTACACATGAAGCCTCATATGAAACTGTACGGTATGCTTTAGCAATTTTTATATTAATTAGTCTCTGCACTCTTCTGTACTTAATAATGTTCTTGTATTTCTTTATGGCTTCTATCCACACTGGTGAGCCATATGTCATCGCTGGAACTATAGCTACTTCATAGATCGTTCTTAGAGATCTGTATCCTAATCCCCATTGTAGTTTGGCTATCCGTGATAACATATTGATGAGTTTAATGGATTTTTCTGCAGTATGAGCTATGTGCGCATTGAAGTTGAAGTTGCTGTCAAAGTAGATGCCTAAGTATTTCATTTCCTCCGTTTGTCTGAGTTTCTTGTTATTTATGTAAATGCTGATTTCTTTATCTTCGTGTCTCTTCCTGGAGATAAACATAGTCTGCGATTTCTTGTCATTAAATTCTAGTTTGTTGTCTGTGGCCCAGTTCTGGATCTTCAGTATGTCCTGGTTCGCCGTATTTTCTGCTTCGAGTTTGGATGTTCCTCTTGTTAAGATGATAACGTCATCTGCGAAAGCAATCACTTTTGTTCTTGTATGTATGTATGTATGTATGTATGTATGTATGTATGTATGTATGTATGTATGTATGTATGTATGTATGTATGTATGTATGTATGTATGTATGTATGTATGTATGTATGTATGTATGTATGTATGTATGTATGTATGTATGTATGTATGTATGTATGTATGTATGTATGTATGTATGTATGTATGTATGTATGTATGTATGTATGTATGTATGTATGTATGTATGTATGTATGTATGTATGTATGTATGTATGTATGTATGTATGTATGTATGTATGTATGTATGTATGTATGTATGTATGTATGTATGTATGTATGTATGTATGTATGTATGTATGTATGTATGTATGTATGTATGTATGTATGTATGTATGTATGTATGTATGTATGTATGTATGTATGTATGTATGTATGTATGTATGTATGTATGTATGTATGTATGTATGTATGTATGTATGTATGTATGTATGTATGTATGTATGTATGTATGTATGTATGTATGTATGTATGTATGTATGTATGTATGTATGTATGTATGTATGTATGTATGTATGTATGTATGTATGTATGTATGTATGTATGTATGTATGTATGTATGTATGTATGTATGTATGTATGTATGTATGTATGTATGTATGTATGTATGTATGTATGTATGTATGTATGTATGTATGTATGTATGTATGTATGTATGTATGTATGTATGTATGTATGTATGTATGTATGTATGTATGTATGTATGTATGTATGTATGTATGTATGTATGTATGTATGTATGTATGTATGTATGTATGTATGTATGTATGTATGTATGTATGTATGTATGTATGTATGTATGTATGTATGTATGTATGTATGTATGTATGTATGTATGTATGTATGTATGTATGTATGTATGTATGTATGTATGTATGTATGTATGTATGTATGTATGTATGTATGTATGTATGTATGTATGTATGTATGTATGTATGTATGTATGTATGTATGTATGTATGTATGTATGTATGTATGTATGTATGTATGTATGTATGTATTTATTGACTGCAATTGGGTACTACCCGGTGGCAGAGTTAAGAATACAGATCAAATTACATATACTAGATTTACAACAATAATACAGTAAACAATACAAACATGATATTATTTTACTTTAGTCACTTAAAACTTATCTAATTACTTCTCTATTTACATATTATATACCATTATAATACAAAAGTTAAAGTATAAACCATCTAGATTTTTTCTAAATTTCTTCAGCGACAGGGGACAGCCCTGAAAGACTGCTACAGGCAATTCATTCCATTCTTCAATGGTTGTATTAACAAAACAAAATTTTCCTACGTCAGTTCTGTATCTTCTACCCTTAATTTTATACCTATGATCGTTTCGTCCATAATAATCCGGATTATCTAACCTTACACTAACGTCCACCCATGCCTTTACACCAGCATTAGCTTTGAATAATTTTACCAACCTATGTTTTTTACGCCTAATTCTTAATTCCTCCCATTTAGTCTCATCTCCTTTTATAGGCCCAAAATATTTGCCTCTTTTTATGAATTTTATTGCCCTCTTCTGTATTTTTTCTAATGGATCGATTTGGTTAGCTCTATACGGGTGCCAGCATGCTACTCCATATTCCATAACCGGCCGCACTAAGGCCTTGTAGGCAATTTCCCTGGACCTAGCGCTCCCCTTTTTCAATATTCTCA